>ML111495.1:13500-27225 GCA_003697995.1 Taxidea taxus jeffersonii | reverse complement strand
AATAGCAAGGAGGAAGTCAGGGACTCCAGGAGCCGCCAGCTAGAAGGCCAGACAAGCCAGGCACAACTGGCCGGCGCCCAGCTCTTACCTGGACGCAGATGGCAGGGCTGTGTGTTACAGGGCTCCGCCTCCCTGGGCTTGGACAGCTGCAGGCTCCCACAGTGGCCGGGAGGCCCGAGGGCACAGATGACCTGGCGTCTCCGGGTCCCCGCGCTGCAGCTCTTGGAACACTGAGGCCCACGGGGTGGGCGTGGGAAGGAAGGACAGGCTCAGAAAAGGAGTGAGACCCCGGGGATGGGGGTCCCCACAAGGAAGAGAGGGAGGGGGAAGATGCCTGGGGAGGCAGGCCAGACCCAGGGAAGGTCACGTGTCCAGCCACCTGTCAGAGACCCAAGGGACCAGGACTGGGTGGCAGGGAGGAGGCGGGGGAGGAGTCAGGGGAAGAGGCCAGCACTCACCAGACCCCAGGCACCGACACGCCAGGCCTGGTCATGGATGGGGGGACAGTCTTCACGCACACAGGGCTCATCAATGGGGGGGCGGTCCTCTGCGGGGCATGCTGCAGCGTGGAGCAGAGACCCCTCATCACTGCGGCAGGTGACACTCCGCCTCCGGACCCCGGCACCACAGCTGACAGAGCACTGCAAGGACCAGGCTGTCGGCGGGAGCTTGCTTGTCCTCCCTGGCCCGGAGGGGCCATGCCAGGTCAGCCGGACCCTTACCCCGGCCCACGTCCAGCTCCCAGACTCAGAGAGGCTGAACCCCTCTTCTGAGGTCACATAGCCTACACCACGCCTGCTGTCACCAAACTTAGGGACGTTTTCCACATTCCCCTGTTCTAGACTTGAACATAGGTAGGTGCTGGGAGCAGAGACCAGCAGCCCCAGTCAGTGCCAGCTCTGCGCCCCCCGCCCCCCGCCAGCAAGCCCAGCTGCTTCCTCATGCCAGGACAAAGTCTTTCCCACCCTGCCTGGGATCCTGGAGAAGGAGGGAGAGTCCAAACACCTGCTCCTAGTCCCAGCCCTGGCAACAGCTTCCAAGACCACCTAGCAGGTCACTTTACCTCCCAGATCTATCTCCCTAGCAGCGGCGAAGCCTCCCTGCCCAGCTCTGCTGCGGCCCCAGCCCATAGACCCAGCCCCTGATTCGGTCCCCACGCCGCCGGGCAGAGGCCTCACCTCTCCCCAGGGCTCCGCTCTCCAGGCTGCACAGCGCTGCAGGTTGCAAGCCCGGGTGGCAGGGGGCTTCCCAGGCTGGCCTGCACACTCCGCCTCCCCGGTGGCCTCCTGGCTGCCTGCCCCATCAGATGAGACGCAGTAGACAGAGCGGGACTGGGAGCCGCCGCCACAGGAGGCTGAGCAGGGCGACCAGGGCCCCGTCTTCCAGCTGGCGGGGAGCAGGGATCCGGTAAGCCTGGCCCAGCAGCAGGGGCTGGAGTCCAGGCCCAAGGGAGCACCAGCTGTCACACACAGGAGTGCACTGGGGATCCCCCAGCCCGGCCCATGCTAACATCTGGGCCTGCACAGGTGCGGGGGTAGAAAGTTCTGCGTAAAAGGCCAAGCGCCGGCTCTGCCTGCCATCTCTCGCCACCGAGCACTGGTCCCTGCAACACAGAGCCTGGCTGGCCCCCTCTTAGCTTTCCTGTCCTCCCCCGTATCCCCTGTCCTCCTCACCAGGGCCCCTGTCATCGCCAGCCAGACTCCATCGCCTCTGTGTCTGCCCTTGTTGGGAGCATCTCCCAGAGGGACCATGCTCACCCAAGGGGTGCGGCCCTGGGGCAGGGGAGGAAAGGAGAGCCCCAGCGGCACCGTGCAAAGCCAAGCCCACCACCATCCTGCAAGGCCAGCTGCCACCGAGGCCATGAGGGCAGAAGGACCGCGCCAGCCCAGCAGGGAACCTGCGGCCTGCAGATTACCTGTTCCTGCGTGCACGCTGGGCCCCAGCAAGGTGCCACGCTCTGGGCCGGTGCAGGTAAGAGGTCCTTTGTGCATGAACAAAGGCACTGCTGATGCCCACAGGCCCCCTGGCCTAGTCCCTGGCCCACTTCCTGGCATTTGTCAAGCCCCTGCCGGCTCGGACAGGGCCTCCAGTACCTTCCCGCATTCGCCCACCACCAGCCTGGACGCTCTGGGCCCTGTGTGGGCACACACGGGCGGACAGAATAGCCCCAGATCTCACGCGCATGCCCCCCTCCGCTGCTTCCTGCAGTGACAGCTGCCTCCTCCCCACTCTGCCCCAGCTGTAGAGAGCCCTGGACACCCACCTGTTTGCTCAACACCTAGAGTAGCCTAGAGACCCCAGTGCCTTCCCACCCAAGTGCTTGGGCCCCAGAGTTGGGGCGCTGGCAAGGGCCTCACCGCTTGGTCTGCGGGCAGGGGTGAGTGCTACAGGGGCGGCGGTCGGCCGGCCACAGCTGATGCTGGCACATGTGGTCAGGGTAGACCTCGTTGTCAGCGGTGCAGAACACCGAGCGGGACTGGTGACCTGCAGAGGCCCGGCCATCAAGGGCACATGATCAGTCTACAGTCACCAAAGGTAATCTCTGGGCTGGGCACCATTCTGCATGCATTCCAAGTGTCATCTTGATCTAGCCTCAGATGACCTCCTGGGATAAATGCCATCATCGTCCCCAATTTACAGAGGAGGAAACTGAGGCTTGAGAGGTGTTTTGTGCAGGTGCTGGTGCCCCGCTCTAACACCTGGTCATCCACTCAGGGCTGGGCCTCTGCTGCCCAAGGAATACAGTGTCCTCCAAGATGCCACCACCTCCAGGAAGCCTTCTCTGGTTCTCTGAGCTTGGAGGGTGGGTAGGGGGGGGCCCTTTGTGGATTCGCTGGGCCCTGGGTGCCCCCACGTGGCTCCCAGGACATGCAGATGGCTCACCTCCCCCGCACTCGGCACTGCAGTCACTCCACGAGCCGTGGCTCCAGCGGAAGCCGGACAGGGAGCTGCCCAGGGGCAGGTGGTACTCGTAGCGCACTCCTGGGTTGGGCTCCTGGCTGAGGAGCTGTGCGGGAGGGTCCTTGCTGAGGCCAGGGGCCCCCCCCCCGCCCCGGGGACCCTCCCCCCTCGGCCTGGCCTCCGGAGCGCCCCGGCCGCCCGCCAGCCCCTCACCTCGATGACCAGGGGCTCGGAGGTGGGGCCGCGAGCGAGGAGCCGCTCGGGGGCCAGGTCCCCCTCGGCCCCGCGCTCGTAGTGCAGGACGGTGCTGGCTGCGGGCAGGGCCCAGGCGTCCCCGATGGTCCAGTGCCCGTTGAGGTAGTATTGTCCCCGCACGCTCTTCACCGCTGCGCAGGCGCGAGCCCCCAGGTCAGCTGCCGCGGAGGGACCCACCGCGCGGCCACCGCCCGCACTCACCCCAGCCCGCACTCACCCAGGAAATTCCTGCTGGCCGCCACCTCCTCCACGCGGATGCTGGTGGCCCCCGCGGGAATGATGAGGATCTGGTTGTAGCCTGCGGGGGCAGAGACACTCTGGGACCACCCACGGCCCTGGCAGCACAGCCCGGGTCAGGGACGGCCAAGCGGGACAGCGGCAGGCCTGTGCGGCTGGGGCAGAGTCCTCCAGAAGGGAAGCTGCTTTGGGCAGGCGGGAGGGGTGGGCAGGCTGGGGCACCCCAACTGACGGGGAAGGGGGAGGGGACAGCTGGGGGACAGCTGAGGGCCAGGGTGAAGGGGCGAGGAGGGGTACCTAGCGGTTGGCAGAGTGAGCTCACACTGGGTGGGGAGGCAGAGGTCCTTACTAGCCCAAGCCCACAGGCTCCAGTGAGAGGCTTGGACCTCCACCCTGAGGCACGACCTGAGGGCCAGAGCAGACCCCCGCAGGGCCACCAGGGTGACTCAGCTGGAGCGGGAAGTCAGGCAAGGAAGGGACAGGCGACAGACCCTCGCCTCAACCGCCGGTGGGCCCCCGCCCCCGAGGACCCCCACCTCTGCTGAGGTCATTGGCATCGAAGGTGCCTGTGACGGGGTAGCAGGTCCGGCCGTCACCCCCACACTGCAGACACTTGTCCTCCTCCTTTGAGGAGTCGAGGTTGTAGTCACAGCCCACGACCTACAGGCAGAGATGAGGAGGAGAAAGACCCCAGAGATCATGGACACAGGAGGGTGTGAACCCAGGCTGCGGCTCAGATGGGGGCAGGGGCGCAGTAGCTATTCATCGCCCACTAAGGCCGAGTGATCTGGCCTGTGGCTGGCAGTTTACCCTTTCCCCCGGCTCAGCACCCCTCTCCCCTTCTCCAGCAACAATAACTCATTTTCGCTTGGGGCCCTCCCCCTCCCGGGTTGGACAGACTCCCCAACGGTGAGTGTGGGGCAAGGCAGTGGGCTCCACGCCATGCTCCAAGCAAGTGGTTCACAGGAATCCCCCCAGCCCAGACAAATCCGGGGCAACCCTGGGTTGCTGGGACCCCTGGGAAGTGGGTGCCCTTTTCAGCCAGAGCTGGGAGCTGCTGATGGCCATGTGCAAACCTCCCAGGATCCCAGCGCGGACCCAGAGGAGAGAAAAGCCCAGAGGCGAGGAGACCTTTCCAGCCCCTGCCGCCAGCCAGCCCAGCCCTGGAGGGCTTTCTTCCCCTTTGTCAGTTTTCATGGGGTTTCTATAACTTGCCACCCAGAGGGTTGCTCCTGTTGGGGTGCCAGGTTCCAAAGGGCAAAGGGGAGAAGGTCACAGGGCTTCTGTGATGCAAAGACACCAAGCTCACGAGAGCCTCTGGTGCAGGGTGAGGAGACATCCCACATGCGCCCCAGGCCAGCCCGCGGGGGAGGGGGCAGGAGCACCACTCACCCGGCAGCTGCCATCCACACAGACGTCCCGTGTGCCAGGCTCACAGGGTGTCCCATCCACAACAGCCTCCCTGTGCTTGAAGTAGAAGTTCTCCCCCTTGGGAATGCAGTTCAGCTCGCACTTGTTCGGGGCTGAGGCAGACAGAGGGGGAAGCTGAGATCCCAAGCAAGCAGCAAGTCCTCTCCTGGGCACAGGGAAGGATGGGCGGGGGCCCGAAGCACACCCACGGGGTGGGAGGCGCCGAGAGAAAGCCCTCACATGGGCTCTCCCAGTGGGAGAGAAGCCCACTCCACTCCACCGCCACTGGAAACAATGTTCACAAAACTGCAGCCTCCCTGGGGATCAAGTGGAAGAAAAATCCCAAGATAGGGAAAAAGCTAGTCCCTTGGAGAGGTCTGTCGCAGCCTTGTAAATCAGCCCATGTGTTAACAATCAGCTCCTCTAAGTCGGTTACTAATAGACCAGCAGGCCTGTGGGCTGTCGTGATGTACTGGGCCGTCCGGTTACGGTTACGTGGGGAGACGCTTCCCCCACACCATGCCGAATGGGGCTAGGTAATAATTACAAATGTGTACGTGTACAGAGAGAGACAATATGTGAAAAGGGCTAGATGGAATGCTAGGTCAAATCCTAGGAGAGGCGTGGGGTCAAGGTCACTTAGTTTGCATTTTTATAGCCATCTAAATATTATATACACATTGTTTCAACAGCCAAAAGTCCTACTAGGAATGCAGTCACCTGCACCGCAGAGAAGGCATCCCTCCATGACCCTTTCCTCTGTGTTCTGGTTTTTCTACATGGATGTATTTAGGGCACCTGGGTGGTGTAGTCGGTTGAGCATCTGACTTGATTTCAGCTCAGGTCGTGATCTCAGGTTGTGGGATAGAGCCCTGAGTAGAGCTCCACACTGGGCATAGTGTCTGCTTGAGATCCTCTCTCTCTCTCTCCCCCTCCCTCCCCCTGCTAGCATGCTCGCTCCCTCTCAAATAAATAAATAGTTTAAAAAACATGGATGGGGGTGCCTGGGTGGCTCAGTGGGTTAAGCCTCTGCCTTCAGCTCAGGTCATGATCTCAGGGTCCTGGGCTCTCTGCTCAGCAGGGAGCCTGATTCTCCCTCTCTGCTTGCCTCTCTGCCTACTTGTGATCTCTGTCTGTCAAATACATAAATAAAATCTTTAAAAAAACATATGGATAGATTTAGATGATCCAGGAGGAGCAATGAATGCCACAGACTCCCCTGGGGCCACCCCTCCAGCCAAGACCCCGTTCCCCGTCCAGCAGAATATGAATGGTCATTGCAGCCAGATGCCATACTCTCCAGGAGTCGTTGGCAATGAGCAGGGACCACTAGTACTCAGGAGGAGGAGCCTAAGGAATCTTCTGACACATCTGAAATGCTTTGGTCATATACACGTGTTTTTTCCTTAAACTATATTGCTCTAAAAATTAACCACCCTCCTCAAAGCCACTCAGAGCAAGCCCGTGGGCCCCAGGGATCCTGAGTAAATGGGCTCTTGCCGTACCAAGCCCCCTGCAGCCCTGACCTTCATTTGGCCCCCACCTGGCCCGCCCTGACCGGCACCCCTCCTCCCCATGGCCCCTGCAGCACGAGGAACGCCCCCGGAGCAGGCCATGGAGAACAGGGCTCCAAGTGGCACAGACACGGCCTAGTGGCCTTGTTTGAAAATGTATAGAAGGATGGAGAGACTCAAAATGACACCACCCCCTCCTCCCCGTTGTGTTGTGTTGAGCACCGGCTGGGGGGTCCTGTGAGTTTTTTAAAACGCACGTGACAGATTGTCTATAATACGGTAAGCACCGCGCAGTGGAAAGTCAGTGTACAGAAGAGATCCGGAGCAGCTGGGGCTCCGCACAGGGTTAGGCAGGGTGCGGCAGCAGGGGTGCGGGCGCTGGGCCCTCCGCTCACCTCCATAGTACGGCAGCCACTTGTACCACCTTCCCTGGAAGTCCTGGCTGTCGAACTGGGAGCACTGCTCCGCCCGGAAGTCCCTGGCGCCCTCCGGGCAGCTCTGCGGGGGAGGGGGGTGCAGTGGGGAAGGAGGGACCTGTGGGGCCTCCCCAGGGGTCCGCCCACCCCACTGCACCTGGGGTGGTCTGACTCATCCCCACCAACCGTTTCCCCTCACCCCAGCAGCTCAGGACTGGGGGCATGGGCCCCCAGGGCTCCTGAGTGCTCCCCTGCAGAGGCTTCGGGCTGCTGGAGAGGAGGCTGTCATTTTGGGTGGGAGGGGAGCAAGGGGCTTCCCACAGCCCAGACTGTGCACCTGTGGGAGGATGCCCCGGGAACTGGGAGGGGAGGAGGGGAGGGGGTCCCCGAAGCTGGGGTCCTCACTCCTGCAGGCTTTACCTCGGTGTGGCAAGAGCGGTGGCTCCGGGCAGGGCCCACGCAGCTGGAGCCCCCATCTCTCCTGAAGACGAGAACACCAGGAAGAACCCCATGAACCAACACCCCCTCCTCCTCCCCGGGCTCTCCTGCAGGCCACGCGGGGCAGAGGAGGGGGGCTGCACACACAGATCCCCTCAGGCAGATGCGGTGAGCCCTGTGTCTATACTAGACTAAAGCTAGACTCAAGCGTATCCCGGAGGTCCTCTAACTTGGGGCTACCTTGTCTCTTAAAGCAAATTTCCAGAGAAGACCCAACTTTGGCCTTTGGAGAGAAAGTACGATGTAATATATACCCGCCCCCCACCAAGGTCATTCTGCAGTTTAGGGAGCACATGATGCCTGGAGTAAGAGCTCGAGGCTCCTCCTCCCACGAGGTGCTCAGGAAGACCAAGTTCAACCCATTGACAAAGGTCACCCCCACCCTGTCTTGTGCCCCAGCCTTCGCTAGCACCTGTCGGAGCGCGGGGCACATAGTAGGAGCTTAGACTTCCCTTGAAGTGGGAGACGTCTATACTCAACAAAGACCGAAGGGAGAGAAACCGAAGATTGTTCGCTGGTTTGCCAAGAATTTACTGCACCTGCCACATGCCAGACGCGGCACTGGGAGCTAGGGACTCGGGGCTGGGGGCAGCAGGCACAGCCCTAGGGCCCCTGGGACAGGCTGAGAGGATCAGCGCACTCGGTTTCAATACTCCGGCCACGCTGCTCCCACAGCAAACCCGCGGCTCCGGGGGTCCTGCCTGTGCCGCTGGCCGGTGAGACCCAGCTGACCCCTGAGCAGCCTGGCCCCCCACCAACAGGCTGGCCCCGCCCAGCCCCCCTACCTCTGGGAGAAGCAGGGGCGCTCCCTGACGCTGATGCCCACTCCGCAGGTCCGGCTGCAGGAGCTCCAGGGACCCCAGGGTCCCCAGGTGTCACTCTGCCGCCTCACCTTGGGAGCCTGAAGGAAAAGACACCCTCGGAGGTGTGAGTCGGTACCCAGAGGACCCCCTTGGGCCCACCAGAGGGAACCTACCCAAAAAGCTCCCCCTACCTCCACTTGGGAGCTTGGGATTCTCTCTCTTGGGGCAAAGCCGGGTGCCCCAAACACTCTGCATAAGGAGCTGAGAGCCCAGGGACGCCTGGGTGGCTCAGTTGGTTAAGCGGTTGCCTTCGGCTCGGGTCATGATCCCAGCGTCCTGAGATCGAGTCCCACATCGGGCTCCTTGCTCAGCAGTGAGCCTGCTTCTCCCTCTGCCTCTGCCTGCCTCTGTCTGCCTGTGCTCGCTCCTGCTCTCTCTCTGACAAATAAATAAATAAAATCTTAAAAAAAAAAAAGGAGCTGAGAGCCTTACAAACTGCCCTCTCCTCCTGCACCCAGCACCCCTGAGGCAGCAAGCCACTTGTTGGGGAGGGGGTACCAGCGGGCAGGAGGGAGGGAGTGAGCCAGCAGGCCAGATTCCCTCCGCATGGGGCTCTCTTTGTTTCCCGGTAATTACCCCAACCATGAGCTGCCGGGTGGGCCCGGGACAAGCCCCTCTTCCTCCGACCCCCCCTCCCCCTCCAACCACAAGGCAACTCAGGGGCCCTTTTTCTTTCTTGCTGTGCTGTTCCCAGGGCTGCCCTGTGCAGGGGTGGGTGGGAGAGGGGGCGTGAGGGGGTGGGCGTGGAGGCCCCGGAAGCCACCCCTGCTGACCAGCCTGGGTTTGCATCTGCACCTTATGCCTCCCTCACCACTGTCAACACCCAGAAGGGACCCCGGGGCGGCTCTGCCCCCACCCCAGCCAGAGCCAGCGACAGGAGGCTGCAGAGCTGCGGAGGAGAGCTCAGCACCGCCGCCCCCCCTCAGCTCACATGCTGCGGTGGGAGGAGGCGGTGGGGGGTCACTAAGGTGTTTCTAAGGCAGAAAGCCCCTAAGACGACTCCGGGCATTTTGTACCCCTTGATTCATTTCACCTGCAGGGTAACCGGAGGGTCCCAGTGAAAGGGAATCTGAGGCCTGATTTGTTTATGGTCAAGCAGCAGTTAGGGGGTGCCTCTGGGTTTCCTGCGGGGGTCCCGACACGGTCACCACCTAAGCAGGGGCCTTCACGCAGCCGGGCACCAGGGAAAGCCTGTGCCAAGGATCTCAAGGACCACAGGGTGGCAGAGGTGGTGTTGGGAAGCTGGAGAAGACTCGGGCAAGGGGGGCTCCAGCCCACCTACCGCTCTGACTGTGGCCAGTGCTGGGTCGATGGGGCTTTGGAGGCGTGCCCGCTGAGCACCACCGAGGTCCACCTCGGCCTGCCCCTGCGGCCCTTCTCATCCTGGACTCACACGCCACAGCGGTGGCATCTCCCTTGCTTTCCCCAAGGACCACCTGCCTCACGGAGGGGTGGGCAGGGCTGTGGGACTCCCCCCTGTGAAGAGCTCTCCAGGGGCAGGGTGGGACCTTGCTGCTTCTGCGCCCTCCATCCTGTCAATGCCGGGAGAAGCATCAAGGACGAAGCCCGCCTCTGTGGACCCTCCCTCTGCACAGAGGTGGGTCCTGCCTTCCAGAAGATTTCTTATATAACCTCGGGACCCACGTTTGTTCTCCAGGGAGCCCCGTCCTTTGGGCCCCGTTCACCGAACAGCTACTCTGACCACCCGTTGGCTCCTGCGTCCACTCTAACTGTGCAGTGTGACGTGGTAACCGGTACTTACACGTGGCTATTTCGGTTCACAAAAATCAAACTGAATTAAAGCACTTAATTCTTCAGTTGCAATAGCCACAATTCCTGGGCTCAGTGGCCATGGAATCAAGTGTCTATAAGGACAGCACAGTTTCAGAACATTTTATCATCTCAGAGAGTTCTATAGGCCATCCCTGCTCTCTCTAGAGCTAGATCCCTAGTGGGGTGGGGGGACCCACAAGCTCACAGAGTTAAGCTGAGGGGCAGCCCAATTCGGTCCCAGGCAGATGATGGGATGGGCCATCTAGCCCTGCACCGTGGCTGGAGCCAGCACTGCCCCCTCCCCTTCCTTCCACCTTGGAAAACAACACGGGGAGTGGGGAGTCCCAGCATTAGAGTGCACCCAGCACCTTCTGAAGGAGGACAGCGGTGGGAAGTTGCCAGTGCTGCACCCTGCGGCCAGGAGGGTTGCTCTGGGCCGCTTGGTCAGACAGCTTCAGGTTGCACCCATTTTTGAAAGAGCTGGGGGTCCCAGGACTTGCCTTTTCCCCAGCTTCCCGCAGGAGGTCGCCACTGGGAGAAGGGGGCTCCAAGGCATCCTAAACCCCAGGGCGTCCTCCCAGCTGAGGGCCTGTGCCCCGCCACCTATACCCCCCCCCCCCCGCTTGCACTCCAGCTGGGGGCCCAGGCAGAGCTGTGAGCAGGGCCGCACTCACCGAGGACCTCGCCGGGGCCAGCAGCAGGGGCACGAGCAGGAGCAGCCGCATCTCTGCCTGCCGGAGAGGTCGGGATTGGAGGGGGTGGGGGCAGGGGCCCGGTCCCGGGGCAGGGGCATGTCCCTTCCTTCCCATTGCCCACACGTGGCTGCAGAGCCACAGAAGGATGAGAGGCCATGGCACTCTGGTGCGGGAGAAGAAGCCCGTCTACTACCGGCTTCTAAATGTTCAAGAGTACCTTCTTTCAGGATTTCAAAGGGGAAAAAAAGAGGGCCATTAAAAACACTTGTTGAAGGACAGGTTCAGAATAAAAGCAATCAGTCTCACGGGTTTTAATTTAGCAAGAGATTCCTTTTTTTAAAAGCCATTATACCTGTCATTTTTAAACATAATTTGTGGGGGTTTTTTTAATTTGGTATTTTTTAGAAGATTTTATTTAGGGGTGCCTGGGTGGCTCAGTCGTTAAGCGTCTGCCTTTGGCTCAAGTCATGATCGCAGGATCCTGGGATTGAGCTCCGCATTGGGCTCCCTGCTCATGGGGAAGCCTGCTTCCCCCCTGACTCCCTCTGCTCTTACTGTCTGTCTGTCTCTCTCTGCTGTCAAATAAATAAATAAAATCTTTTTTAAAAAATTTTTATTTATTTGAGCACGAGCAGGGGGAGCGGCAGGCAGAGGGAGAGGGAGCAGATGACCCGCTAAGCAGGGAGCCCTACTTGGGGCTCCATCCCAGGACCCCAGGATCATGACCTGAGCCGAAGACAGCCGCTTAACCCATGCGCCCGTTAATATATATTTTTTAAAAGAAACTCTCCCAAGATGCCTTTAAAACTCAAAAGCTTTAAAGGCGTCAACCGTGTCCTACCTTAAGCCCAAACCAGCATTTCTCTGCACAAGAAAAGCTCCACAAGCCGGTTCTGTAACCAGTGTGTGTGTGTGTGTGTGTGTGCGCGCGTGTGTGCAGTGTGGTCTCTGAGTGTGCAGGCTGTGGCTGACTCTGGAGGACTCAGGTGAAAGGAAGTGTGTGTAGCATGTGCGTGTGCATGTTTGTGTGCACTGTGGCGTGAGTGTGCAAGGAGTGTGTGTGTGCAGTGTGCTGGGTCCTGTCTGCACAGTGTGTATCTACATGTGTGTACATGTCACTATTGGAGAATGACATAAGTAATATGTTCCTTCAGAACAAAACATTAAACAAGTACTGACTTGCATGTTAAAATTTTAAAATCCGTAATTCTTCCAATGTTATTCATTATTCAAGTATATAAAATGACTTCATTTTACAAAGGCAAAGCAGCATACCTAAGCCAAGTTCAGCAAAATTTAATCTGGCACATTTAGCGACGTACATGCTTCGTTAATTTAGCACAGTGACTCATTTAGCCATTACTTTCACAGTCAAATAAATCAGAGATTCCTGGGGCTAGCGGGTGGGGGGGGTGGACAGGGGTGCTGCCTGCGCCCGCAGCTCCTGTAAGAACAGCCTGCGGGAGGGGAGGCCCGCGTGGCTCTGCGAGTCTTGTTTTAGGACCAGATGAACGAGAAGGGATGCTTCTCTAGAGGAGACCGCCTTTAGGGAGGGAGGTGAGCAGAGCCAAGGGGGAGACTTGAGACAGAAGGGAAGGCTTGTAATTGCTGCCCAGTTCTACCACCACGGCTGCAGTTGCACCAGATCGAGACCCGCAGCTGCAATCCCAAGGTCGCGAAAGCCAGAAAGGTTATTTCAGATCGCTTGGGAGAAACACAGAAAAAAGACCCCGTGCGACACCAGGGCCAGCCCTGCGGCTCGGGCACCGGACTACTCCCGGGGACTCCGACGGCTCCCTGAGGGCCCGGCCCGCTGCGCCCCCATCCCCCGGCCGGCAGGGTGGGCTCCTCTCACGTTGTGTCCCCGAGGAGCGCGGCGCGCCCTGACCGGGGCTCCGCGGCCGAGCGGGGCTGCGCCTCCTCGCGGGGAGGTTAGCCCGGGAGCCGCGCCCGGGGTCCCTGCGCAGCCCCCCACCGCCCCCCGCGGACACCCGGACGCCCGAGGCCCGCGCGACACCCTTCCCCGGCCGCCCCCTACTCAGGAGTCTTCCGGGCTTCGGTCGCGAGGAGGCGCCCGGGGCCCGCACTCTCGCTGGGGACCGGCCCCCCGCCCCCCCGCCCCCCGCCCGGGAACGCGGCCGGTGCAGCCCCCGAAGGCGGAAGGTGCGCTTCCCACGCGAGGCGCCCGGGCACGTGCTGGCCCTGGCGGCGCCTCCGGGAGCGGCGCGCTCGGCCTGCGGGCCCGGTGCCGGGGGGCGCGGGAACGGCGTCCCGCGGAGGCGACGTCCGAGGGGGCGGGCGGCGTGGGCGCGGGGCCCCGGGTCGCGCCCGGCTGCCCAGCACGAGCCCCAGGGGCTCCCCGCCTCTCCTGCCCGCCGGGGACCTCCCAGCCCCGCCCGAGGGCGCGCGGTGCCGAGCGGTGACCCGGCAGACAGAGCCCGAGGCGGGGTCTCCTCTGCCCCCCGCCCCTCCGACCTTCCTCCCACGCGGCGCGGCCCGCGGGCCGGGCGGGGCGCGTTCCTGCAGCAGCCCCGGGCCGAGCCGCCCCTGCCGCCGGGTCCCTGTCCCTCCGCTCTCCTACCTGTCTCCGGGCGCGCAGGGCCCGCAGTGCCGCTCCGTGGTGCCCGCCCCGGGAATGGGAGGTTGGCCCGACGGCGAGGAACGCCCGCGGAGGCTGGCCTTCCCCTGCCGCCGGCGGGCCGCCTCCCCGCGCCACCTCCCCCGCCCGGCCCTGCAGACACCCATCCCCAGGCCCGCGGAGGGGCCCCACAGGGACCGGTGCCGCATCCCCTTGGGTCGGTGCCAGGGCTTGGCTTGCCCTCCACTCTGTTTCCGCTCTTGGGCGGGCCGCAGTCGCCCACCCGGCCCGTTTCCTCTGTGCCTAAGCCACCCATCTCTGGACCATCCCCCGGCTCGCCGGTCTTCCTCACACCTCCGCGCCCCGCTGTCCGCTCCTCCTCCACCCTTGGGTTCCAGACAGGCAGACCTCACTCTGGTCTGCCTTCCCGGGGTTGTTTGTTTTGGGACTTGGGGGCTTTTCTGCCATTTGCTTTATTCCGCTTTGCAGATAAATCGCATTTATTTTTACACACTGAAGGTTTGTGGCGACCCCGCCTGGAGCAAGTCTGTGGGCATCCATTCTTCCAACAGCACTGGTTCGCTT
>ML111495.1:0-13100 GCA_003697995.1 Taxidea taxus jeffersonii | reverse complement strand
CCTCCCCATCACCTGTGCCCAGGGCGCTAGGGAAGATCAAGGTAGGGGCTCAATAAATGTGATAAATTTAATTTCCTTTCCTAGTTGTCCTTTTTCTCAACAAAGGCATTTCTTGCCTGCCAACCCTTTTTTAAAATTGAAAATCACCTACCTTTCCATTTTTTTTTTGAAATTGAAAATAGCATTGGCCCTGGGCCGCATGGGAGGTGGGAAGTTCACAAGGCTGGTCCTTTCCCTCACCCTCTTAAACCTTCAGGCCTTTGCTTACCCCGGCCCCTGGTCATTTCTTGCCCCAGGGCCTCCACTGGGGACAGAGAAAAGTCACGAGTGGGAGGCCCAACCCTTGTTCAGACCCCCCAGCTCCTGTAAGTCATTTCCCCAGGCTGTCACTGATATTCAGACAAAAGCTTATTAAACCATAAACATTTTCAATCTGTCCCATTTCTTACCCATCAGTGAAGAGAGGAGCGGGAGCAGCTGTGTAAGCAGGGGGCCCCTGGGGACTGGTGTGAATTCTTAGGCAAAGATAAGCTTGGCAGAGAAAAAGAGTGGAATTACCCAAAGCCTGTCTAGAAGAGGAAAACAGTTTCTTCCATTCAAGAAGCCCCACTCCCTGCCCCCATCAGCCAGGAATTTTCTGAGCTTGGTCAAAGGTCCCTGTAAAGGAGGAGGAAGCCGCTTCTCCGGCTCTGGGGCTGAGGAGCTGAGACACCACCTTCCTTCCTGGCCTCTTCCTGATTTTTCCTCAGTGATCCCTTCTCAGACACCCAAGCCCATGATTGCTTCTCCCCACCCTGGCTGCAAAGAAGACCCTGAGTGTGGGGAGGCAGAGCCCACACACAGTGCTTGGACCCACCAGCAAGGCCCCAACGGTTACCGGCTTGGGCAAGTAGTCCCCGTCTCCAAGCCTCAGGTTCCGCTCCCCAGAGGGACATGGTGAGGTCAGGGTCCAGCACATACTGGTTTACCAAAAACTGGTGGGCAAAGGGGCACCTCGGTGGCTCAGTGGGTTAAGCCTCTGCCTTGGGCTCAGGCCATGATCTCAGGGTCCTGGGATCGAGGCCCACATTGGGCTCTCTGCTCAGTGGGGAGCCTGCTTCCCACCCCCTGACTGCCTCTCTGCCTACTTGTGATCTCTCTGTCTGTCAAATAAATAAATAAATCTTAAAAACAAAAACAAAAACTGGTGGGCATGATCGGTGTACATATTTAAAAAAATGGTGATGTGGAAAGAAGATTCTAGGAAAAAGAGGGAGACCTTCCCTTTCATTCTAAATTCCCCGCCCGCGGGCACCAGATACGCCCTTCCACCTAGGGGGCTGAGTAGCCCGGGGGCAGGGGGCGGACATACCTAGGAAAGTCATGTCACCTTAAGCCTCAGTTTGCTCACTGGAGCCTCACCCCGGGAGTGTGGAGGGAAGTCAGTGGCTTCTCTAAAGCCCCTACTAAGCGCCCACGGAAGGAGTTCCTTCTGCCCCGTGCGCTCTGCCGGTAGTCTGGATCCAGTATACCCAGATTATCTCTGCAGATGGCAGATCAGGGGACCCCACCTAGAAACAAGGAGCCAGATCCTTCTGTAAGGCTGGGTTGGGATGGAAAACTGGAGAGGGAAGGGAGAAGGTACAACCCCAAGAGCCCCAGGGCCCCCTGCGTGCACCACTTCTAGGAAGCCCTCCCTTCGACCTGCCCCTGAGCTCTGGTGGCACGGGGTCTGCGCTCTGGAACTGTGGTGACACCTTTGTCTCTCTCCATCTCAGCTGTGGACTTTGCAAAGTCAGGGATATGTCCCCTCACCGCCCTTGGGTCACCAGAGGCTGGTGACAGCTGTGAGGGTGTCCCTCTAGAAAGCATGGTGTAGGAAGCTGGGCTGATGACAGCGTCATTGGGGCTGCATCACGTTCTGGAGGCCAGCTCTGTTCCTGCTCCCACCTGCTTATCTTTGCAGCGTTTCCCCTGATAGATGTCTTGCACATCTAATCCGGCCTAACACACAGGCATCGTGGTTGTGATCCACAGAAAAAGACGTAGTTCACTTCCACAGAAGAGTTGGCTAGAGTAAGGACGTGAGAGCTCATGGAATTGGCGGGAAGGCTAGAGAATCAGGCACAGACAAGGGCTGAAGTCCCTGCCAGCATCACAGACCGTGGCCCAGGGACAGTTCTGGTTAGGCCCGTCCTGCTGGACACTGGACTGCTGCCTCACCACTTTCGTGCAGGTTACACTAACCCAGATCACCCCGGGAAAAAGGCCTGAATGCTCCTTGTAGATGCCAAGCCCACCAGGAACAGGCCTGCACCCTGACCACCACCACCTAAGAAACAAGAACTGGCAGGTTCCCCAGGTGGGGACCTCGTCCAGATGCTGGGCTACCCCCAGACGCCCGCCATCTCCCTGCAGTACCCGCCACACGGCATATGTTGAAATGAATTTAGAGAGGGCTGCTTCTCTTCTTTCTTCTCCTTCTGGTGGTTGTTTATTCTTCCTTGAACGTTGGAGGGCCTCCGTTGCTAGAAGCTGGGGAGAGACCTGTCCAGGGCCGCTGAACATTTACCAACCAGCTCTCTGGAGGAGAAAAAGCAGGTGTCCACTTCCATGGTATAAATACTCCACGTCTGTTTTCAAGCTGCCAACGAGAAGTCACAAGCCAGCGCTGGGAAGAGACGCAGTCAGCTCTCCCAAGCCGTGACTGCAACACGCACACTGTCCTGCCCTCGGGGAGGCCGCATTCTGGTTGCGTGGGAGCACTGCGTGTGAATTCAGAAGCAAACAATCTTACAAGTAGTCAGTTACTTCCACTATGCCACAGCCCACTAGGAATCTAAAAGAAAAAGAACACATCCCCTTTGAGGATTTCTCCATTTTTCTCTCTCCTTTTTCCTCACCCTCCCACACATATATCCATTTCCCTTGATAGAGTCAAAGTTGGGGGAAGGTGGGGGGGGGGCGCTAAAGGCTCCTTCCCAGTCTGCCCCTCAGCTTGACGCTGTGCTTCCAGATCCCACACTAACCTCTTCCCCTGCCTCTCCTGCCGCCATATCCAAGTCAGGACCTTGAAACACCAAGCAAGACCCCCTAGCTGGCCTTTGGAGGGGAGGTTTATCCTCAAAACTGGGACAGAAGTAGAGCCCCCTGACCCTTCCTGCAGACATGAGGGGTGTCCAGAGAGAAAGAAGAGGTCCTGGGATGTCCTTCAATGCCATCAGGCCTGACATGGACCCACCCTATCTGCCCCAGGGCACCAGGAGGGAGGGGGAGCCCATGTGAGGAAACTGGAGTTGGGATGGGAGGTCAGAGTCAGGACAGCAGGAATACAGACGCAAGAAGGGGGCTTTCCAGAAACCCTGTCCTGATCAGCTCCCACCCAGCAGCTCCACCTTGAGAGCTCATTCCTTTCCTTCCACCCAGGAATACACGCGCGCACACACGTGCATGCACACACATGCACATACACTGTAGGGATCGGGTACATTACCCTCTGCAGAAACTAACTGCATGAGCTCCTGAAGACATTACGGGGGGCCTGAAGACATTGGGGGGGGGGGAGGTGTGAGGAGCGCCCCCTCTCCCACCCCCCGCTTCCTGAGTGGGAGAAGGATTTGGGGCTCAGGCCCCCATAAAGCTCAGTGTGGTGTGTGGGACCAGCCTAGAGGGCCCCTCTCAACTCAGGGTGGGGGCCCCGGCCTCCAGAGTAGCTGAGTGGGGGTGGCCTGGCGGCCCCGATCAATGATCAAGAGAGACAGAGACAGGGCGAGTCCTCGTGCCCTCGTTGCAGACCCTGCCCATCTGGCTCAGCATCTCCCGCTCTGCGGCTGCTGTCCCCGCCAGCTGCCAGGGAGGGGCCCTGGATGGGCCCACAGGCCAGCTGCCAAGGCTTGTAGAGCCATCCCTCTTGGTCTCTCTCTGCCTCACTCCCAGGGCGCTGCTTATCTCCTCTGCCGCTTCCACCTGTGGATTTGGATAATTCTCAGCCCAGAAACAGAGGAGGGTCTGTGCCTTACTCCGAAAGCCTTAGAAACATCACCCAGAAAGTCAGAGCACCAGCATCTTTCAATTCAGAAATGCACTTCCCAACGCTCAAGTTAAACGAAGAGGGATATTCTATTAACTTTATTGGGGGGGGGGCTTCTCTAAATTCTGTAATTTGTGGACCTGTTATCCTGACCCTATCTATTTTCAAGTATAACACCACTGATCGGAGGTCCCGGGACAGACCCTGCACAACGGGAACACATAAAACCAAGTCCAAGCTTTCATATTTTATAGTTATATAGCTATTTTCATAGCCTTTATATAACTATAATCCTGTGATTTATATCTAGGTCCCAATTCCTTATTAGGAACTCTTGGAGCTCAATCCTCTTGGAGGATTGAACACTTTTCAGCTCTTAGAAGTTCCTAAATGGCATGTGATACCATGACCTCCAGGGCGGTCTGGAAGCCGTCTTCAGTCTAACCTAAAAGCAACAACAAAACCCCACCCACCTAGGGCTCTGCAGCCGCACAAACAAATACTCACCTAAACAGGCTAAATTAAGACTCTACATAGCCTCACGCCGGTTCAGGCCAGGACTCACAAACTTAGGAGAGACCTTTCAGTTTTCTGAGCCCTCTCAATTTCATAATTGCGCGTGATGGATTGTAGACCTGTACAAATTAAACACGATGTAACTGCCAGTGGGGTTCCCAACATTAACACAATGTTAATGGGAGGGACAGATGCCCGGGGGCCTGCTGAATTCCGTGGGGGGGGGCATGAGTATGGGAGCATGGGAGATGGTGGGATGGAGAAGGCGTGAGTCTGTGAGTCCAACCCCCAGTCCGGCATCTCCACTCACTGGCTGGGACAGGTCTGGAAGTTAACTTGCCTGCATGGCTGTTTCTTCCTTTTTAAAAAGAAGAAAAGGGATTGATGTAAATTTTTTAAAAATGCTAAAATAGAAAATTTCCAAGAATCAACAGCCCCAGGGGCTGAGAACAAAGGAGGACAGCAGGGGTGGGGGTGTGCTCGTGTGTACACACACACACACACACACACACACACACACACACACACCAGGCCTCCACTCAGCACAGACCCTCCAGCCCAGCTGTGAGGGGGCCGCACAGGTGGCCCGAGTGGGGAAGGAAGCGTTTCTCAGAGTGGGGAATGTGGCTTTGGGGACACCGAAAGACACAGAACACACAAGGCACAGATTTGGGGAACATCCACTTTGAAATCGGGAGTATGCTATGTTGGGGTTTGGGGTAAAATGTATTTCGTATTGGTTTATGATGGTGTGTGGTTATTTTTATAATAAAACAAACCTACATGGATGAACCCTGAGGATGTGCTCAGAGAAATAAGCCAGACGCAAAGACATATTTTGCCTGATTTCACTGATCGGAGGTCCCCGGGACAGTCTAATACACAGAGACAGGAAGCGGAATGGGGGTTATCGGGGCACAGGGAGGCGGGAGGGGGAGTCAGTCCTGAAGATCTGTGCTGATGAAAGCTGCACAACGTTATGAATGTGTTGAACACCACTGCATCGTACATGTAAAAGTGGTTCAGATGGTGGGGATGCGCGGGTGACTCAGTAGGTCAGGTGTCTGGCTTCGGCTCAGGTCATGATCCCAGAGTCTTGGGATGGAGTCCCACGTCCGGCTCCCACTCTGGTGGACCCTGCTTCTACCTCTGCTCCTCCCTCTTCTCATGTTCTCTTTCTCTCAAGTGAGTAAATAAAATCTTATTGGGGCGCCTGGGTGGCTCAGGTCATGATCCCAGGGTCCTGGGATCGAGCCCCACATCGGGCTCTCTGCTCGGCGGGGGGCCTGCTTCCCCTTCTCTCTCTGCCTGCCTCTCCGCCTACTTGTGACCTTTGTCTGTCAAATAAATAAATAAAATCTTTAAAAAAAAAGATTTTATTTATTTATTTGAGAGAGACAGAGATAGCAACAGAGATAACAAGAGAGAGCATGAACAGGGAGGAGAGAGAGAAGCAGACGCCCCGCTGAGCAGGGAGCCCAATGCAGGACTCTGTCCCAGGACCCTGAGATCATGACCTGAGCTGAAGGCAGAGGCTTAACAGACTGAGACATTCAGTCGTCCTAAAACTAAATGCTTTCTCTTTCTCTCTTTTTTCTTTCTCCAACTCCAAACATTTCTGCCTGGGACAGCCACGGTGGGGTGGGTCCCAGGCTCTCAGGGTCTCCTGTTTCCCTGTCCAGTTTTAGTTAGAAAATGTGAGGAACATTGTCAGACTCTGCATTTTACAGAGGAGAAAACAGGCCCAGAGAGGTGACCCAGTTTGACAGGAAGAGGTCTGCAAGGTGCCTCCATCCTGGAGGTGAGAAGTGGAGGCTCTGGGCCGGGCATGTCTCCTGCTTTCTTGTGGGTGAGTGTGGAGCTGTTACTCATGGTCTCCAAGCTTGCATTTTCTCACCATGAAAGGAGGTGGCTCAATGGTATTGGCTATATGGAATATAAGAAAGAGCGTAGAGGACCACAGGGAAAACTGAATGGGAAGAAATCGGAGAGGGAGACAAACCAGGAGAGACTCTTGACTCTGGGAAGGAAACTGAGGGCTGCTGGAGGGGAGCTCGGGGGCAGTGAGGTCACTGGTGATGGGATGGACGCTGGTCTATGAAACTGATGAGTCATTGAACACTACATCTGAAACTAGTGAGGTACTGTATGTCAGTTAATTGAATTTAAATTTTAAAAAATTGGGGTTAAGTAATCGTATTAAGAACTGTACTATCCTTTATTCCTTCCGCATTCAATGTGGTGACACTGACCCGGGACAAACCCATATATTTCTCAATGTCACAAGTGTGCCCTGGGGGAGGAATTCTGTTTGGATTCCACTCTGACCACCTATTTATAAATGGTCTCTAAGCATATGGGCCACGTGGTCTTCCCCAGCACAGCCTTGTAAATAAAGGCAAAATTGGTAAATATTTGATCTTACTTAAAACATGCCCCCCCCCCGTTTATGTCATCCTGCATGGAAATCCCCTCCTGCGGACCCCTAATCCACCCATAACAACATCACTTACTCACCACTGGTTGAGCAACTCCCTCCCAGGGGGCCCAGGACTGGACAAAGACTGCATGCACCCCCCCACCCCTGGGCTCACTAGAGGGTGTGGGGGTCCGGGGGCCAGCTGGGAGGCACACACCCCCATGGTCTGCATGCACTTGCCTGCTTTGGTCCCCCTCACTCTGCTCAGAGGCCTGGGGCTGAGCGAGACCTCTTCTGTGCCCTTGCGGCTACGGGAGCCTTAGGAGCCTCCAATGCCAGGGGCGTGGAAGGAAGCCCTGGGCCCCCACACCCGGGGTGGTGGGGAGGCGGGGGCGAGTCGGGGCGTGTCTACGGAAGCAGCTGGGCAGGCTGGGCCCCGTGGGGGGTGGGGAACCGGGCCAGGCTTGGTGTCCAGCGTCCAGGGCAGAGCAAGGGCCTGTGCTGGGGCAGCCAGGCCTCCCCCACCCCTGGCCCCTCTCCTCCTCCTCCCCGGCCAGGCGGCTGGAGCATGGGGAGACGAGATGGACTGCCTTCCGAGCAGCAGGGGCCGGTGGGCAGGGAGCCCGGCTATCCAGGTGCCCCGGCCTGCTCACCTGTGATCTCCAACTGGGACGGGCCTCTGGGGTCAGATCACCTGCTCACAAAAACGTGTACCAGTGCATTTGACTTAAAAACGAGAATCAATTCATGCCACAATTATCACAGGCTTGGAGTGCGTTGTGGAGTCACATCTTAATGACCGAAGTTGCATAATCACTTGGAACAAGGCTGTGACTTACCTCACCAAGTTACACACAGCACAAGACGGAGAGGAGAAAATCTGGTCCTTGCCGGCTGCAAGGAGTCCCTCAGCGGGTGACCTGCTACACGTGGACGGGGGAGGGGAGAACACCCAGTCCCTTTGTCTCCCTAGGGGGGCTGCGCTGGGGCCATTGCCTTGGGCACCCCCACCCCCGACACAAAGGGGCACCCCTGGCTTAGAGGACAGGATCCTACATGACCAGAGTCAACAGGGCCGTGCGGTCAATAGCACATTCACCCCGGGCAGGCCGGCTGCACTGGGGGGCTCCCTCAACACTCACGGAATTCCCTTCTGGATGGCCAGCGGAGCCACGGTAAGAACAGACGGAGTCTGGCCCTCCTCTCCGGACGGCGGGGACAGCACAGGAAGGAGAGACCTGAGTGAAGGCAGTGGTCATCGGGATACAAGAGCCCTTCCCCTTCCACGGGCACTTTACAGTCCTCGAGCCCGATGATGGTTTTGAACAGATGACCTCCTGGCTGGCTGGGTTATTCCAGAGAAGAGCCCTGAACTAGGATGGAAAGGGGCAGGGGAAGCGTGGGAAACCCACCAGGGCAGGATGTAGAGAGGTTGTTCTCAGCGTTTGAGAAAATCTGAAGCAGTCATACATTAGCATCTCTCTGGTCACGTAAGTAAAACCCAGTCACCTCACTCAACAAGCCTAATGCTATTTTATGGCACATGTAGGTAAATCCAGTTAGTAAATAGAAGAACAGATCACTGCCTCATGAGTTACAGTACTCGGCAGACAAAATCCTCAAAAATCTAGATGCAGGATCAAGTCCCTGAGATCTCGCCTCAGTCTGTCTCAGTATTTGAGTGACAACTCCGCGCCGTCCCTGTGACAGCCTGAGCCAGGGGGGATGTGCCAGCCTTTAAAGAACTCGCTTGGGGCGCCTGGGTGGCTCAGTTGGTTGAGCAACTGCCTTTGGCTCAGGTCATGATCCTGGAGTGCCAGGACTGAGTCCCACATCGGGCTCCCAGCTCCATGGGGAGTCCGCTTCTCTCTCTGATCTTCTCCTCTCTCAAGCTCTCTCTCACTGTCTCTCTCTCATATAAATAAAAAAAATCTTAAAAAAAAAATAAAGAACTCGCTTAAATCCAGGTTATTTAATCATAGTGTAGAGTGATCTAGCTCCCAGTGTTTTTTCTACTTTCAGATCTTCCTTGTACGTATCGCTGAGTGTGTGTGTGTTTTTTTTAAGATGTTATTATTTATGGGGCGCCTGGGTGGCTCAGTGGGTTAAGTCTCTGCCTTCAGCTCAGGTCATGATCTAAGGGTCCTAGGATTGAGCCCCGCATTGGGCTCTCTGCTTGGCGGGGAGCCTGCTTCCCCCCCCCCTCTCTGCCTGCCTCTCTGCCTACTTGTGATTTCTGTCAAATAAATAAATAAAATTCTTAAAGATGTTATTATTTATTTGACAGAACACACGCTTGAGTGCACAAGCAGGGGGAGTGGCAGGCAGAGGGAGAGGGCAAGGGAGAAGCAGACTCCCTGCCAAGCAACGAGCTGGATTCGGGGCTTGATCCCAGGACTCTGGGATCATGACCACAGCCAAAGGCAGAGGCTTAACGGACTGAGCCACCAGGTGCCCTGATATTGCTGCGTATAGTGGCACCAGACTATGTCTGCTACCCAAGAAAACTAATCACAATCTTACATGCTGTCGACCTCAAGGTATGCTCTTGGTAGAGGGGTAACAAAATCCTTTCCTCTTGCATGAGGAGTTGACCTTTGGTTACCACATAATTAAAACAATTTTAGGGGTGCCTGGGTGGCTCAGTGGGTTAAGCCCCTGCCTTCAGCTCAGGTCATGGTCTCAGGGCCCTGGGATCGAGTCCCGCATCGGGCTCTCTGCTCAGCAGGAAGCCTGCTTCCCTCTCTCTCTCTCTGCCTGCCTCACTGCCTACTTGTGATCTCTGTCAAATAAATAAATAAAATCTTAAAAAAAAAAAACAATTTTAGGGGGAAAAAATGACAAACAGTGGCAGCAAGAATATGTCAACCCTTGTCCTAAGAACTAGGACTCCACTGGGATGCTTGGCTGGCTCAGCTGGTAGAACATGCAACTCTTGATCTCAGGGTTGTGAGTTTGAGCCCCATGTTGGCTGCAGAGATTACTTAAAAATAAAATCTTAAGGGACGCCTGGGTGGCTCAGTTGGTTAAGCGGCTGCCTTCGGCTCAGGTCATGATCCCAGTGTCCTGGGATCGAGTCCCACATCCAGCTCCTTGCTCTGCAGGGAGCCTGCTTCTCCCTCTGCCTCTGCCTGCCTCTCTGTCTGCCTGTGCTCGCTCTAACAAATAAATAAAAATAAAATCTTAAAAAAAAAATAAAATCTTAAAAAAAAAAAGTTAGGACTCCAGCAAACTTGGCTTGAGGCGCTTCAATTTTTCCCCTTTATGGGGCATGGCGTACAGGGTACAGAAGAGCCAGCCCCTGTAAGAGAATCAATCTTGGGTCAAGATTAAGAGGTCCCTGGGCTGAAAGATCTCTGTGGTAGGCCGGAACACATCCTCCATGGTTTCTACAGGTCATCTGATGAAGAGGGTATAGTCTCAGTAAATACAGAAACAGATTTTCTTAGCTAATTGGGCTTTCCTCTGGATAAATCATCTAATTAAAAACCAATTATCCTTGGGTGTATCTCACATACTACTTCCTTCCTGATTTTTTGGTGAAGGTCCTTCATCTTCATGCCAATTCAGAATTTTCACTTTTTCTCAAACTTGGTACCAACGTTGTTTCTGGAAAACAATCTGATCTTAACCCTGCGTTTTGTGGATCCTTCTGTTGCTCTGCACTTTCATTCAAATGATGTAATAAGTCAACACTGTACTTGCTTGTACTCATGAATGCTATCATTTTACTTTTAACCAGATCCTAAGCTATACCAATACTACACACGTACAGAGCACACAGAAGATTCCCCAGAGAGAATGGCTGGGATACAGAAAACTGTCAAATAAATAAATAAAATCTTAAAAAAACAATTTTAGGGGGTAACTGTGGTACTTACCTAGTGATGCTAGGAAATCCACCCTCATTATTCTTGCTTCTCAACTTTGCCTGAGGACATTCTTCATTCTCATTAAGAATGTCATTGTCAACGCCCCTAAAAATCAGAAACCTCTCCCAGCTAATGAGAACAAATCATGGTATTTCTGTGGCCGACTCTAGTGGCACTGCCTACAAGATTCATAAAAGCAAATGATGTCTGTGATTCCCAAAAGAGGAAATGAACACCTTCCCTGCTTGTTGATGCTCTTAGCCAATGCAGCCGGGAATGTATCTCTCTCTTAATATGCTCCTTCTGAAGATAATAGCCAACTTAAATTTTCCTGCCATGACTTTTTTTAAGATTTTATTTGGGGTGTCGGGGTGGCTCAATTGGTTAAGCCTCTGCCTTCGGCTCAGGTCATGGTCTCAGGCTCCTGGGATCAAGTCCTACATCAGGCTCCTTGCCCAGTGGGAAGCCTGCTTCTCACTCTCTCTGCTTGCTGCTCCCCCTGCTTATGCTGCCAAATAAATAAAATCTTTAAAAGAATAAAAAAGATAAATATTTTATTTATTTACTTGAGATATAGCAGGAGTGGGGGGAGGAAGGGCAGGGCAGAGGGAGAAGCAGTCTCTCTGCTGACAAGGGAGCTCAACACAGGGCTCGATCCCAGGACCCTGAGACCATGACCTGAGCCAAAGGCAGACGCTTAACCGACTAAGCCACCCAGGTGCACTGACCACCATCTTATTTCTGGTCAATAATTCCCAATATTTTATATGCTATTCACTGTTTAGAAACAAAAGGTTTTACAGAGTTTTAGCAAAGTGACAGGATTAGCAATAAAAGTAATGTTGCTTTTTCCCACTGATGTGACCTACATTAATTTTTTTTTTCCTCTAAAGATTTTATTTATTTGAAAGAGAACACAAGCAGGGGAAGTAGCAGGCTGAGGGAGGAGGAGAAGCAGGCTCCCTACTAAGGAGCCTGATGTGGGGCTCGATCCCAGGACCCTTGGATCATGACCTGAGTGGAAGGCACATGCTTATTAACCAACTGAGCAACCCAGGTGCCTTTTTTTTTTTTTTTTAAAGCAGGCTCCAGGGCCACCTGGGTGACTCAGCCGTTAAGCGTCTGCCTTCAGCTCAGGTCATGATCCCAGGGTCCTGGGATCAAGCCCCACATCTGGCTCCCTGCTCAGCGTGAAGCCTGCTTCTCCCTCTCTCACTCCCCTGCATACGTTCCCTCTCTCGTTGTGTCTCTGTCAATTAAATAAACTCTTTAAAAGAAAAAAAAAAAGTACGCTCCACACCCGACATGGGGCTTGAACTCACAACCCTGAGATCAAGAATTGTATGCTCTACCAACTGAGCCAGCCAGCCACCCCATAATAATTTTGAAAAGATAATCCTCCAGCACATAAAATACCTGCATTGTACTACAGCATACATGTCCCATAAGTTCTTGGCAGCTTTTACATCAATTTGACTTAGATGTTTTCTAGAAAAAAAAAATTTCAGAAACTATTGAGAATAGTTGTTTTGGGACTTTCAATTCTGTGCCCTACTATGATCCACACCCCTCCACTATGAGGGAACAACAGAAACAATGCATTTGTGTTCCTTAACTGTTTCCTGATGATAGCCCGACAGCTCTCCCAGTTACACATTATAATGCTTGCATGGAAGAAAATCAGCACAGCTGGATTCATGCAGTCTTTATTAATTTGACAAACACAGGAAAATCTGCAATCATCTATCAAAATTATATCTTACCAAGAATCTGAAAGGTATTTAAAAAAGATGGATCACAGTCTGTCTGAATCACGTACAAAGCAGTGTCTGGAGAAGCCAAGGCCAGACGCCGAGCGTGGAAACGACCCGCTGAGCCCTGCAGCCCGCACCTCTGGTCGCCCCATAAACAGACAGTCCTGCACCCGCTATGCGCTTCGGATGATTTTGAAGCTGCCCTTTTACAATTTAGTTTCAAAGGGAAATTGCTCCCTGGGAAATCTGTCCTGCTACACACCCGGGCTGAAGTGCTAACACCAGCTCCAGGGCCCAGGGTGGATCCCGCTACTTCCTCAGGGCAACGGTCACAGCTGTCCAAGGCCCCGGAAAACAGTCAGAGAAAAGGGTTCATTCATTTCAGCACTTGGCCGATTTTTAATGCGCGCATCTGAGCTTTTTCCTACCAGAGGAGAGGACTGTCGGAGGACGCCGTCCGGATGATTCAGGGGGTGAGCGTGAGGACACCCTGGTCAGGAACACTCCACTCAGCAACTTCACCAAGGGCC
>ML111494.1:64199-83860 GCA_003697995.1 Taxidea taxus jeffersonii | reverse complement strand
TCCAATATTCCCAACACCATTTGTTGAAGAGGCTATCCTTTTTCCATTGGATGTTCTTTCCTGCTTTGTTGAAAATTAGTTGACCACAGAGTTGAAGTCCAATTCTGGGTTCTCTATTCTGTCCCATTGAGCTATGTGTCTGTTATTGTGCCAGTACCATACAGTCTTGATGCTTACAGCTTTGTAATAGAGCCTGAAGTTAGGCATTGTGATGCCACCAGCTTTGGTTTCCTTTTTCCACATTCCCTTGGCTATTCAAGGTCTTTTCTGGTTCCACACAAAATTTAGAATTGTTTTTCCAGTTCTGGAAAAAATTTTGACAGAGTTGTCATGGGGATTGCATTGAATGTATAGATTGCTCTAAATAGCATAGGCATTTTAACAATATTTGTTCTTCCAGTTCCTGACCATGAAATGTTTTTCCATTTCTTTGTGTCTTCCTCAATTTTTTTCATGAGTATTTTATAGTTTTCAGAGTACAGACCCTTCACTTCTTTGGTTTATTCTTAAGTGTACTAAAGAGGGAATGAGATTCTGGGGCAACACTTTCTTATCAAAAACATACATATATCAGATATAGTAAATATTACTTTCAGTTAATGTGTTTAAGTTTCAAAAAATATTTTACACATATCACTTAATCTTCTAAATAGCCCTAAAATTAGATATTATGATGATTTTATGGAAATTGGATCTGGAGCTAAGAGAATGGATGCCCAGGATCATCCATTAGTTGGTGAAAGTTGGAGCGTGTCCAGCTACCCCACTTAACACTCAAACATACGGTCTTGTGGACACCCAATTTAGCGTAAGTTATTTGAAAGACAGAAAGTTCTGGAACGGGGTGCCTGGGTGGCTCAGTGGGTTAAGCCATTGCCTTTGGCTCAGGTCATGATCTCAGGGTCCTGGGATCGAGCCCACATCGGACTCTCTGCTCAGCAGGGAGCCTGCTTCCCTCTCTCTCTCTGTCTGCCTCTCTGCCTACTTGTGATCTCTGTCAAATAAATAAATAAAATCTTAAAAAAAAATAAAGTTCTGGAACCACATACTGACTCTGGAGTCTTTGCTTAAAAACTGTGCTTATAATAATTAATATATCTGTGCTTAATATCTGTGCCTAATAATATCAGTGCTTAATATCTGTGCTTAATAATAAGTGGGAAAAGGAAAAGAGGAAGACAAATGTGATTTGACATTTTTTTTTGTTTTATCCTGTGCAGATGGTGCCTCCTTTGGGCATTTCTCCCTACCATCTCCTTACTGCATTCACATGGAATTAGAAGCGGTAGTTTAGGAAATTCTTTTATAGGAATACCTCACTTGACATTGAGGTATAGAAAGAGAAAACTTTGAATGAATACACTTGAAAGTGAACACTGCATTATATAAGACTTGAAATACATCAAACTTAAAGAGCTTTACTTCTAAGCCTATTCTTGAAAGGGCTTGAGAAGGCAGAATGAGTCATATATATATGATCGAAATTAAAGGAAAACTGTCCAAAATTCTCATTGACTGCCACATTTCTGAATTTAGAAAAAGTGAAAAATGTGATTGTACAACAAGTTTCATCCTGCTATCCTAGAAAATGACAATTCTTAGGAAGGTAGGCAGAGGGCAAGAGAGGAAGACAGGTATACAGAACAAAGAAAAGTAAAGTAAAAATTCTTAGAGCTTAGAAAATGTTAATTTTAGGCAAGAGAATAAACGAAATCTTTACTCAGGGAATCAGCAATAATAAGGTTAATTAGTCAATTTAAAAACCTTTGACTTTAGAATCATTATTACATAGATACTGGCAAAATCCTAGCTTGTGGTTCTGGGTAGTTCCTTAATTACTATATGTATGTACCTTGTCATTAAGTATGATATCTGCAATACAAAAAATTTTGCTCTGGAAAATCTGAAATAGATACCATATACCTTTATTATCTCTCAGCCTACACTACTTCCTTTCTTGCTATCCCTTTAACAAATACACACCTAGTGCAGAGTTTGGGTAATGACTGTTTAGTTTCTATTCTGACATCACTCACTTACCTACCTACAAACCTTGGGCCAGTGTAATACCTGGGAGAATCCAGGATGCTTATCGCAGTGCTAAGGCCAAATCTATTCTGACTGGTTATTATCTGTATAATACTGATTTTTTAATATGACTGATAATACTCCCAGAATCAAACATTAAAACATTTCATAAACATATACAAAACTGGTAACAGTAGTTACTATTAGGGATAGAACTTAGATGAAGGAGGGGGGAGGAATTTCTTTTCACCATATATGGTCTAGTTAAGTTTGTATCATGAGTATATATTGTCTCATGAAAGCAGTGATTTTTTTTTCTTAAATTGAGCAAATTTAAATAAACATAGATCTAAGGACACTATAAAATAATTAATTGAAATAAGCATTTCTATGATTCCCCTTAGAGAAGCAGTATATAGGAATTAATGGCCTCCTATATGCTATATTTGTTTTTTTTTAAACATTCTATTTACTTGTTTGAGAGAGAGAGAGCATGAGAAGTGTGAGGGTCAGAGGGAAAAGCAGACTTCCTCCTGAGCAGGGAGCCCACTGCGGGACTCAATTCCGGGACTCCAGGATCATGACCTGAGCCCAAGGCAGTTGCTTAACCAACTGAGCCCCCGGGCATCCTGCAATATTTGTTTTTCATTAGTGTCTGAGCTGAAAACCTCTCATCCAATTTAGTACGTCAGTATTTGAAAGTATTCTGTAAAATCATTCTTTTTTCATTTTTATTTATGTGCAATAATTCTGAGAGGCTGTGCCTTTATTGCTGCATTTTATAGATAAGTATACTGGACTACAAAGGTTTTTTTTAAGATTTTATTTATTTATTTGAGATAGAGAAGGAGAGAGCAAGAGAGAGAGCATGAACAGAGGGGGAGAGGTGGAAGAAGAAGAAGAATGAAGGAGCTTGACTCAGGGCATGCAGGGATTGATTCCAGGATCCCAAAATCATGACCTGAGCCAAAGGCAGATGCTTAACCGACTGAGCCAGCCAGGGACTCCTGGACAAAGATATTAACGAGCTTGCTTAAAATCTCACAATATGTGAAAGATGGGATTAAAATTTTTCTTTACTTTTTAAAAATTTTATTATTGTTATTTTTAAAACAGATTTTATTTTTCAAAACAGAACAGATTTAGGTCCACAGCAAAATTAAGCAGATGGTATGGAGATTTCCCATATAGTTTGTCCCCACACAAGCACAGCTTACCCCGTTAACATCCTTCAGCAGCATGACACATTTCTTACAACTGATGAGCCCACATTAACATCTTATAATTGCCCTAAGCCCATAGTTTAGATTAGGATTCATTCCTGGTGTTTTATATTATATGGGTTTTGACAAGTATATAATGACATGTATCCATTATTATGGTATCATATGCAAGCATTTTCAATGCCTTAAAAATTCTCTGCACTTCACCTATTCATCCCTCTCTTCCCCCTAATTTGTGGCAACTACTGATATTTTTACTGTTTCATGGTTTTGTCTCTCCTGAATGTTATATAGTTGGAATTATACAATAATTAACCTTTTCTGACTGGCTTCTTTCACTGAATAATAGGCATTTAAGTTACCTTTATGTCTTTTAATAGCTTGCTAGCTCATTTCTTATTATCACTAAATAATACTCCAATGCCTGGATGCACCACAGTTTATCCATTCACCTACTGATGGACATCTTGGTTGTTTCCATGTTTTGGCAATTATGAACAAAGCTACTGTAAACACACATGTGCAGGTTTTGGTGTAGATAGACATTTTCAGCTCTTTGGGTAGATACCAAGGAACATGATTGCTGGATTATATGGTAAGAGGCTATGTTTAGTTTTGTGGGAAACCTCCAAACTGTGTTTCCAAATGACTCTATCATTTTGCATTCCCACCAGAAATGAATGAGAATTCCTGATGCTTCACACTTCATCAGCATTTGGTGTTGTCTGCTCTGGAGCTTAGCCACTCTGACAAGTGTGTGGTGGTATCTCATTGTGGTTTTAATTTGCATTTCTCTAATGACATATCATGTGAAGCATCTTTTCATATGTGTATTTGCCATCTGTAAATTTAAAAAATTTGGGCCACAAATCTGTGCACATTTTAAAACATTTACCAGCAGATGTGGGAGGGGGGAGCGGTCAACTTCTAGAATTAGAAGTGAGCGGTAGCTGATGTCTGAGGGCTGAGGGGCTGTGTGTGGAACAGGCTGAGACAGATACCAGAGATCTTGGATCCCCGCTAAATGACAGTATTCCAGTTACTAAACTTACAACAAGTGAACCTTTTGAAAGTCATGATTTTCTTTGGAAAGACTTTTGTTATGTGAAAAATTAACTTTCTCCCACTCATTCTCTCGAATTATCAGGGGGGAAAAAAAATAAAACACAACACTTTGCAGCTTGTTAGGTACTGAATTGTACCCCCTAAATTCATATATTAAAGCCCTAATTCTCAATGTGACAGCATTTGGAGATAGGGCCTTTATTGAGGTGATTAACGTGAAATGAGGTCATAAAGGTGGGACCATAATTTCATCAATGTTCTCATAAGAAGCAGAAGAAACAGCAGAGATTTGCATGTGAAAAGGCCATGTGAGGACACAGAGAGAAGGCAGCCATCTGTGAGCCAAGGATAGAGACCTTGGGAGAAACCAACCTTACCTATATTTTGATTTTGGACTTCCTGCTTTTGCACTGTGGAAGAATAAATTTCTATTGTTTAAGCCACCCAGCCTGTGGTGGCTGTTTTGTTGTGGCAGCCCTAGTTGACAAAAATACAGCTCAACCAAAATGAAATGAATTTATCCACATTAAGACACACCCAGGGTATATGTGCTCTATGAAAATTACAAGTTACAAATGGATTCAAGGCAATGCAGTGTATTCAGTATCTTCCAGTTTTTCCTAGCTCAAATCTCTCACTGGATATTTTGAGTAGTAATGATGAAACCACTCACTTTTTAAAGATATTTTGAATGACCCAAAACAAAATGGAGGAATGGGAGAACCCCACATGATGGTAGAATATAAACTTGGTTTACTATAATGCAATTGTACTATTCATGAAAATAGAAGAGTTGCATCTTGTTCATAGTTGTCTTTTTACTATAATTTGGTGTACACAACATTAAAAGTACTGACATATAGACGTTTTTATCCCCTAAAAAGTAAATTTGGCTCCTGTGAAAACCTCTCTACCAACAGAATATGTGCTAGAAGCATGAAGCCTCCAGTATAACATTTTGTTGGATTTAAAATGATTCAAAACATTTAACAAATGACCTGACAATGAAAGGAACACAGTTGGATTTTCTTGCCTCAAAAACTTTACTTGAATATTTTATATCATGTTGATATATTCTTGCATTTATTTTTAGTTTATTGTAGAAAAACTCAGCTATATCTAGAAATAGAAAGAAAAGCATAAGATCCTTCACCATTACCCATCATCAACAATTACCAACACCTGGCCCATCTTGTGTTATTTACACTCCTACCTATTTCCTCTTTTTAAGCCATTTCTGAGGAAATCTAAGATGTTGTATTATTTCACCTGTAAATGCCTCAGTATATTTCTTTGAAATATATAGTCCTTTTTTTTAAGATACCATGTTTTCATTATTATTTCAAAAATTTAACAATAAATTCCTAGTATTGGAAAAGATCCAATCATTGTTTAAATTTTACCAATTTTCTCACAAATGCCACAATTGTTTTTACATTAAAAAAAAAAATCAGGAATCAACTAAGTACCAAACATTGCAATTAGTTCAAATATCCTTTAATTCCCTTTTAGTATATAAGTCTTCTGTCATCTTTCTTTTTTTTAATGACTTGCAACTTATTTATTGAATTAGAACTAAGATCCTTTGTCTAGTAATTTCCAACAGTTGGTTCTTTACTGATTGCATCCCTCATGTGTCTTTTAACATGTTCTTCTCTCTTTTTCAGCAGAGGTCATGGACAGAACATGACTTCCAGTTGATGTTCAAGCTGGACCTGGGCAGTCAGAGGCTCCTTGCCCTTGTAATGTAGTTCTACCCTCCATTCCAATAGTGAGAACCATTTTCAAGGGCTTAGCCTTGAAAGAAAGTAATGTGTTATTGAGATCATCCGGAGGGTATACATGACTGAGCCCAGTTAAGGCCTCTGCACAACTTTTAAGATTCTGGTGGACAGGTGTGGAGATCTACTCATCTGTTAGCCACCCAAGACAAATCTCATAAGTAAGTTTTCTTGCTTATTAAACCTGCCACCTACCAATCTGAAATGGTTTGCCTCTTTCTTTGGTCTCTCCTTGACCTCTGTGTATGAGGCCAGTTTCAGATTTCACCTGGGAAATTTCAGAGATTGTGTTCTAATGTTCTTGTCTGTTTTTCTGTAGATTAGAACTGGAGACATGATAGGATTCACATTTATTAATTTTTTAGCAATATTTTAATAATACTGTTTCACAGATAGAGGTCTCAAATGAGGTATATGATGTGTGTTTGTCTTGTTTTCTGATGTTAACAGTAGTTGTTGATCAGTAGCTAGATTAATATATTTGAGTATATAAAATGATATTGTAATTCTATCTATTGCATTATTTTGTTATTTGCAGTTCTCCCTTAAAAGTAAACGTCTCATCTGCTGTGTGATTATCCAAAAGAACAGTGATTGTAGAAAACAGTAGGGTACATGCTTAATTTTTTACATTTGTTTCACAGCATAATGAGTCTATTTACCAGCATTTGAAGATAATAATGAGTAATTATTATTTTTTTAGTATCATGATGAACTCATATATTTAAATGTATTTTAGGTTCAGATTACCTTACTTTTAATGCTTAAATTTTCTTATCTTCACTGAATGTAAGACTCTCCAATTACTACTGAGTACTTTAACATGACCCTCAAAGTATATTTGAGATATTTTTTGCTACCTAAACTAAAATGTTTCCATGCAGACTTTTTATGTTTCCTGCCATTTTTTTTCAGGGAGCCTTGGTTTGTTTTGTATGAAAATTATATATTAAGACCACAATGTGGGCAAATGAGAATGTTCTTTGCTACAAGCCTGTCACTGTTTTAAGAATTTTCAGGAAGAGTCAATTATCATATGTTTTCGCTTATTTGTAGAGCATAAGAAATAACATAGAGGGCTTTGGGAGATGGAGAGGAGAAGCGAGTTAGGGGAAATTGGAGGGGGAGATGAACATGAGAGACTATGGCCTCTGTAAAACAATCTGAGGGTTTTGGATGGGCCAGGGGTGGGAGGTTGGATGAGCCTGGTGGTGGGTATTATGGAGGGTACATATTGCATGAAGCACTGGGTGTGGTGCATAAACAATGAATTCTGGAACACTGAAAATAAATTTTAAAAAAATAAATAAAAATTAAAAGAAAAAAAATTTTTCCAATGAATGTAGATAGGAAAATCACTTTCTAAATTTTATATTTAGTGATTGCATTTCAATTTAATTGTATTTTATAATTGTTAATATATTTTACAATTACAAACTCAAACTTATTAAACTACATATATATCCCTATCAACAGCAAATTAATCCCTAACTCTCTTGAGTGACCAACTCGAAGTAGTTTTTTAATTTGTTTTATTTTATATTCTCTCTCTCTCTCGTCCCCCACTCCTGCTTCCAAAGCAGGAAAGTTAGAAAATTTATTATATCAGTATAGTTGAAAAACGATAGACCAGGGTTATAGCAGGTATTGAAAAGATTTGGAAGGTAGAGGCAACAGTATTTGATGATAGATTGTATGGGAAGAGTGAAGGAATGAGGGAAAATGAGTAACTCTCAAGTTTTTGGCATAAGCAAGAGGGGAAATGGAGATGTCACTTACTGAGCTAGGAAAGACTGGAGGAGAAATATATTTGAAGAGGAGGAAGATTGAGAATTATTTGGATTTGTCAAGTTTGGTAGGCCTAGCAGACATCCAAGATTGGATTCAAGTACAGTTGGATATAGTCCCCAACCAGAATGTAAGCTCCAAGAGAACAGCTACTTTTGTGTGTTTGGTTCACTGCTGTAGCTTCAGAACTTAAAAGAGACATGTAACAGGTGTTCAATAACTGCTCATTCAGAGAATAAGCAAATGAATAAGCATTAAAATATATCTTAGAATGTAGCAATATGTCTCTTCTTATTCCAAATGTATACCTCTCCAGTCCCTATAAATTTTAATCGTCTGCTTAATTTGTATATAGTTTCAGTTTACAGTAATCATGATACAGGGACCATTTAGTTCCTAAAAGAAGAAATAAAAAAGTAACAGACAGATGAACCTTATCAGTCAATCAACTACTTAGGTTTGAGTCCTTTGTTATCGTTTTATCTGGTAACATATCATCAATTTCTTTCTTTTTTTTTTTTTTTTCACTTTCTGAGGTAAAATTTGAAACACAAAGAGTACCAGTGGATTCTCGGTGTGGTCTTGAATACAGTTGAATCTCAGTACCAGTGTTTCACAGTATGTCACTAGAGCATAGTAACACAAAGTAGCTTTTCTACCTGCTCAGATATCTCTAGTCTCGGTCTATTGGTATAAGATGATTTCCCATACACTATACCCTATTTTAAGCTTTCATGAGGCTTTTATACTTGCTTTGCCAATATTTTCTGAGGTGACTACAAAAGTGGTATATTTACTGTTGGTTAACACTGGTCTTCTTTTTGGCCTCAGAATTTCAGAGAGAGATGCCTTATTTTCTCACCAAAGCAAATGTTGGAAAAAATGCCGTTGGCACTTATTCTAGATCACACATTACATCATCACTTAAAACAGAATTAGCCCTTATAGACCTAGCCATGACACCAAGTCATTATTTTTAAATTGTGCCATGGGTGGTCAGGGATAATGACACTCAGGTATGCATGAACAAGGAATCTCACACAGGAGGAGAATGTGAATTACTTGTTTTTATTTAACACATGTTTTCTAGTGCCTTTCCATACTATGCTATGAGTCTGAGATCCTAGGCTTCATTTCAATTGTTATCAACACAAGCTGCTGTGATATTGACTGATTTGTAATTAGTTTTATCAAGGTTCGTATAGAATCCTGCAGAATTTTGTCTAGGTACAACTGAATGTAAATTTCACAATCATGATTGAAGTGCTAAAATAATATTATACCACTATGATGTATTTGTAATTTAAGGGCTTACATTTGAGTATGATCAATATGTTTGAGCTTGAATTATATAAAACATTTTTTAACTGTCTATTCTCTAGTACAGTATAGTTTGAATCTCAAACATGCAAGTTAATTCAGTAGTAATAAACCCACTATAAGGAAGTTTAAATAGCTGGTAAATAAAAGTTTCAGGAATCTTTTCTATATTTATGCTCCTATCCCACATTTCAGAATATGCTCAATTAATATACAAAGTTATAGACTGATTTTTTCAGTACTATAAAGCTGTTGGGAATATAAGTTTTGGTATACTTTTCTCGTTCTGTAAAGGCATAATTTGGAATTATTTGTTAACTATAAGCCAAGTAGTCGATCGTTCTAGAAATAATTTTTTAAGCTTTTTGTAGACCTGAGGGCAAATGCCTCTCATAAGTCTTGAATTTCTAAGATCATTATATTACATTCTAGAATTAATTAATAATATACTCACTAATTTTGTAACCTTTTAATTTGAAGACTTTCCCTGTGAGCTCAGAGCCTTTTACAATGAAGAAAGGTGCAACATTGTATAACTTTAGGTAGAGGCAATAGCTTGATGAGAAGGCCCATGTGGTGAGAGGAAAACAAGTCAATGTTGAGACCTAGAGAAATCTGCCTGATTTGGCAGAATAACTCCCACTTGATTCAGTAGGAGTTATAAGAAAGGGAATAGAAAAAAGAAAAAAAAATCAAGAGGAGACATAAGAAGATGAATATGCTTAAGTTGATCTTTGAAGGTGAAGGCAAGATTCATATCCATTGTGGTTCTGAGTAGAACATGGATTCTGGTTTTTATGTGCAGAATAGTCTTGCTTTTTTCCCTAGTAATGAAGATCAGCTTATGTACAATAGGGAGACTGGGAATGTATAAACATAAATTTGCTTGTTTACCCTATCTCCTTTCTCCTCATATTGTTATAAAGAACTAAACTGGGTATGTATAACATCCCATTTTCTTTCTTTTACCTACCTTCAGAGTAATTTCTAATGAAGACTAAAGTGTTTTAAATACCCAAGTTTTGCTTGAATAATGTAAATATGATTATAGAGAATTATTGTATTTGTAGTTTACAAATACATACTATTTTCTAAATTTTTACACTCCTGCGATGTGTTAGGTGCTTTTGTGTGTCTTACTATTGTTTTAAATTTTAGGCCATAAGCCAAAGAAACAAAAACAAAATTATAGTCGTGGATGAAGTTATAAACTTGCTAGTATCATATGTTTGTGATGAAAAGAAGCAAGAGTTACTCTTTTTCAAATGTTTATTACACTTAGGAAATATAAAAAAGGAAATATAAAACACAGAGATAAAGGGGAAGAAGCTGAATATACTTAGTCGATTCTTCAGAGAAGGCTAACTTAACTGTTAAAATTTAAGTACCAATACACATTTTTAGACAGGAGTATTTATGAAACATTTTGAAGTTTTACACAGAAATATGTATGAAACATCTTCTTTAGAAAATGGAGTTGACCAGAAAGAAAGGATGAAAAAGAAGTAACAGTTAAGTAAATTAAGTAACTGCTTTAAATTTTAGGTTTTTAAAAAAATTTTATTTATTTATTTGACAGATAGAGAGATCACAAGTAGGCAGAGAGGCAGGCAGAGAGTGAGGGGGAAGCAGGCTCCCTGCTGAGCAGAGAACCCAACTCAGGGCTTGATCCCAGGACTCTGGGATCATGACCTGAGACGAAGGCAGATGCTTTAACCCATTGAGCCACCCAGGAGCCCAAGTAACTGCTTTAAAAATGGTTTTGAATATGGTTACTGACTTTCTTCCTACCATGAGCAATGATTAAACTAGAGATGTTAAAAATATCACTTTTGAAATTATTTTATTGCCTTGATACATCCTTAGAAGGGAGCAGAATGATTAAAAACAGGAATTTCAACTGCACAATTTTAGAATCACATAATTATTTACAGAGACACTGAAGGTGGCCCTTCACTATTGGGATGAACTACTCTCTGATATTAATAAGAATAAGTAATTTAACCTGCCAAACAAACTTGATGAAAGAACTTCAGAATCTGTAGCTTTTTAAATCCTTCAAGGTTTATTAGTCTCTGTACTTTGACAGAACAAGAAGCTAATAGCTATAATGGATTAAATTCCAGTGAAGAAAGTATTTAAAGTCCAGGCAGCCACAAAAATAGCTTACAAGATGTTAGGAGGATGAGAATTTTTATAGTACAGTATCTCAAAAAAGTAATTCGAATATTGCTCGTTAGTTCTAATCCTATACTTATAATTGAAACTGAATAAATCAGATTATGAAGTTAGTGCTGATTTCAATAGAGCGCTAGACCAAAGAACTCTCGATTTTTGGAAATGACATTCATCCTGACGCAGTATTAATGTGAAGGAAGACTCTTGGGAAAATAATTAGACTATGATATTTTAAACTATGATATTTTAGAGTAAGTTTTGCTGACTTAAAATATAACCATTTCATTAGACATCTATAAATCAAGACATAGCAATAGAAGAGTGAGTCACTGTTCAGTTGAGGGAGGGACCTAACTGCAAACAGAGCAGTAGGGAGATTAACCTCCTAGACTTATTAGAGGCTCTGTATGGTTCAGATGGTTTCAGAGCTATCCCTGAACTCTGAAGGAGGAGGCAGAGAGCAATTTGCACCTTGTCCCAATTCTCAACATAGTTCTACAGAAATGGGGGACAGCCTGAGGAGAGAGGTGTAACACAGTGGGTATTCATTTTGGAGAGAATTTAACTTGTTTCCTTACTGGGGGTAAGAGTGCTAAGGGATCAAATTGTATGACTTGCCTATGAACCCCCACGTTCGGTATCCTTGATACCGTTCCCCAATCGCATGATTTTTTTTTTTCATTTTCTGACCCCAACTTTCTCTCATCATCAAAAACTAAATGTGTTTACAATAAATGGAAAAAAAGAATGAGGCTAGAGTAATCCTTGGTTTCTCACTCAAATTTCCCAGAAAATAGTTATTAATAGTTATTCTGAAGATAATGAAAATTATGAGCTCGGTAACATTCTTAGTACTTTACCTATACTAACTTACTTAATCCTCTCAATAACTCAATAGAAGAGCAAACTAAGGAATGGAGTGAGTAAAAATTTGCCTCAAGCCACAAAGCAGCAAATCCAGCATTTCGAACCTAGTAGGCTCTGCAGCCTTTAATCACTGTTTTACACTGTTATGCAAGAACCATCCTCAGTTCACCTACTTAGCTCAAAAATTTTGAAGTATAACTCCTTAGAGTTTTCTCAAAGTTGGCATTCTGTATATATACCTTCATTGCAATGGAACTTAGAAATACATTAAGGCTTTAAGATGGCTGCCAAGGAAAAAACATATCAGCTCAGTTATGTTTCTTTGAGCTCTAGTCCTATGAAATGGACTGTGAAAATGTTCAGAAACATTTTCAGGGCACATCTTCCTGTATATTAAAAGCTTGTACAATGTTGTGCAAAACTCAGTTGCTTACATTTCATTTGAAAAGAGACTATTTGAGGTATTTTGGAGGATACCTCATAAGCACTGGGGAAACTGATTTCCCCAGAAACATCAGTTGAGAAATAAACACTGGCTTCTGGAAATAGATCAGATGCTGAGTGGCCCACAGTAGCCTAGTATGAAGTCAAAGTACTGGGAAAGGATGGAGATCAACTCCCACTCTATCAGAATCAGACCTCAATGCACTGATACTATTTTAAACACTTTCCCTAAACTTAGGTATTTGCCCATGCACCTTGTTTTTACTAGAAATATTTAGGTGCTTGCTTTTAGTTTCTTCTGTGTCTCATTCCATTAACAGAGGGAGAGCCATTAGAGAGCTGGAAAACACTTTGTTTTAACATACATCTGTAGCTAAATCTGGGCACTGCTGGTTCTTTTAATCTGTAACAATACCAGCTGTAGAAGGAACCAAGAAGTACAACATAAAAGGTCATTTGGCTCTGGATCTTTTCCCTCAACTATGAATACAGAACACAAATCAATTTAAGGATTAGAGCAATGATTTGCAGTTTTATTTTATCATTATTTGCCACTCCAAGTTATCTAAGATGGTGGAACACTTCTAAATTTTTTTCTTTTTTCTTTTTGCCTAGAAAACTTTGCCTTCCAAAAGCTAGTTTTAAGAACACTAGCAATTAATTACTGCATTGGAATTCTAAGCCTTACTGTGTAGTGGCTGAAATTACAACATCTGGTACATGGAAATAAAACTCCCCAAATGAGAAGAGAGGATACATATTCATCTCTTGCTATAGCAAAGGATTCAGCTACCATCACTTGTATTTGGCAGAGACTCAAAGTCAGGCAGCGAAGTGGGGAAGCTTTATAGTAAAAAAGGGAAGGCTTCAGGAATGCTCTGATTGGAGGCTGTTGGCAAAGGGAAGCTGAAGGTGGACTAAGTGAAAGTGGCATAGCCTGTGTGATTGGCTTGGGAGCATATTGGCTTTCTCTGGTTGGTCAAATTTGGACACAGATGGGAGTGGGGAAAATAGGGAAGCTGGCAGTCATTAAAACGAGAATACTTACTTTATAAGTCATTGTGAGGGCAAAATGAAATTTAAAAAGAAATCACTGTATGCTTTGAGCATAACAATCATTCCAACGGTAAAAGTTCTTGTTCTTGTTGTTAAATAAGGCTCTAGCCTCTAAATCATGCCCAGTCAGTCCACACTCCAAAGCCAAGCAAAAGACAAGAAGAAGGGAGCTCTGGGGCCAGTCTCATTGGATCATTGTCACAACCTTCTGCTTCCTTTTGGTTGGGCCTGGGGCTTGACTACAGGAATGACAGGGTACTCTTTCTCCAAACAATACGGTTTCTTGAAACTTCTTTATTAAAGGGCCTTATAATTCATTCTGTCGTTCCAGAAAAAACTGTCCAGTGATTCATATCCTGACTTCAGCCATTCTCTTAGCCTTTGAGTTACATAGTTATGGAAGAACTCAGCTGGACCAGTATCGGTGGTGGTTTAGCTGATAATCACATTCATAAGAGTTCTGGTGTTATTTTTCTATCAAAGAAGATTTTGTTAATGTACTATTTTATCTCTTCAATACATAAAATAGCTTGTGATCTCAAAAAAAAAAAAGTTCTTGTTACTGTTATCATGATAGTATGTCCTTCTAAAGTTCATTTTGAGTCACTTTAATGAGAAGATTCTCCTTTCCAAGTTGCTGCACTCGAAAACAGAAGGTTATTGTCTCTAAAGTTTGACAAAGGTATGCATACTGATAAAGTAGCCTTAAATACATCTCCCAATATCTCTTCTCTGAACCACTCAGATGCGAGGAATGAAACAACCTTTTCTTTCTTTGAGAAATTTGAGTGAAACTCCTAAATTTTCCTAATTCTGTTTTAGTTTTTTTTTGGTTTCTAGTCATCTGGTCTATATTTAACTCATTTCATTAATCTCCCCACAGAGAGCTTTATAATGTAAAGTATTCTTATTGATTTGTTTTATAGCTATAATTCATTCTTCTGTGATTTGGCTAATGCGTGATTATGAAAGTAACCAGAGACATAAGCAATGTCAAGTATATTGATACTGTATTTTTCCTTGCCATGGAAGCAGTGTGCTGGAATTACATTGATTTATCTACATTTTAAATACTCTAATTCAATGTAAAATGAACTAAGCATCAAGTTGAAATAAATTCTTCTTCTTTTGTATTACCTTATTATATTCTAGCATATTCTCATTTTTTTCTCAACCTCTCAACTGCACTAATTTTTCTGTGGAATATTATTTTTCCTATGCAGAGATCTCTCTTTTTGAAATCTTCAACCCTCTGTCAAATCTCAGCTCATGGAACCCAAGCCTGTGGCAGAGTTATGATCCCTGGATAACTCCCACCACACTGTTCTAAAAAGATATAAACTCTGCTTCTTTTCTATTATTCTTTCTTTGATTTGCATCCTTAAGTAATTTATTAATATAAAAGAGGTGCCTTTGCATGTCTGAAAATATTACCATTTTGTCATTGTACTTGGTTGTGATTTTTAATGAATATGAAGATGAGCTGAAACTTTAGGATGACAATAATTTAATTCAGCAACTGGGAGGCATTCAAGCTTATAGCTTTCAACATCGGATGTTGCTAATGAAAATTCTGAGGCAGTTGATTCTTGTTTTTCTCCTTCCATTTTCCCTTACTTAGGAAACATGTAGGCTTTTCTCCTTATAATATGGATTTTCTCCTCCTGCTCATTTCTCTATACAATTGAAGAGTCCTTTCAAACTGAAGATGTATTCTCTTTTTCAGTTGTGAGATTTTCTTCTATTATTTCTTTGATTATTCCATCTTTTTCTGCTTTCCCATTCTTCATGAAACTATTTTCAGTCACATTTCTGACTCTCTTGCTTGATCACTAAATCAGGTGTTGGCAAGCATTTTAGGTAAAGTACCAGATTGTGAATATTTTAGATTTTATTAGGGAAGTGGCAGAATCAAAGATATTGAGTGGTGATTACCGAATAAGAGAAAAAATCCTGCACTACCCACTCCCATTTTCCTGTGATAGAACCCATGAAATAACAGGCATGCTTTGCACCCAGTTGCTATATGCTAGAAACACTTTGGGGATGAAAGACAAAGAGCCACCATCCAGAAGGAGAGGAATGTTGAGGATGAGGTAGGTGAGGGGTGGGACAGGAAGGCACCTTCATCAGTTTCATTCAATGCCTTGGGGACACCTGATCAAGTTGTGCCATTCTCTCCCTCATGAGAGCCCAGTGGTTTCAGTTTGGACACCTAGCTGGAAATGAGGAAATTTTCTCAGTCTCTGAAAGCTGACTGATATTCCTCCTTGTATGCCTAGTAATTGCCAACTGCAGAGATGCCCATGTGAAGGGGGTGACCGGTGACCAGTCCAAAGCTTGAGCACTGCTGTTTTGGCCAGTGAGGAGGCAGGCAGGAGCTAGGAGTGAAGCAGGAATGGGACAGAGGGAGATTTCCGACTTGGTTTCTGGGACCTACAGTGCTAACATTCTTGAGCAGTGTTCATAGGCAAACAGGAAATAACAGCAAACCAGATTTGACCCATGTACCATAGTGTGCCAGCCCCTGCACTAGGCATTCGTTTTCTTCCTCATATTTACAATTCTTTGTCCTGTTCTGGAAGAATTTCATTTTTATATTCATTGTCCTTTTATTCAACATTTTATTTCCAATTTCAATTATATTTTCAAGACGACTTTCTTATTCTGTGATTGTTTATTTACTTTTTCAATGCCATCTTTTTGGGATTTATGTGTTGTCTGTCTTAACAAATCTTTCTAAGAATAGTAGCTTTCTTGTGGCTAGGATTGTCAGATTGATTTTAAAAAATAAAATAAATAAATGAAGACAATTTTTTAAAAATACAGAATATCCAATATTGCATGGGACATATTTATACTAATAAACTTTTTTTAATCTGCAATTAAATTTAACTAGGCATCCTGTGTTTTACCTGGCAACCCTTCCTCTCACCCTGGAAATATTTCAGTTTCCTTTTTTCAATTTACTTTTTACAAAATGTATTGAAGTATCCACAGAAAGCTATCTTCAGATTGCCTCTATTTTTGTAGGTTTATGTTTTATTTTTATCCTATTTATGTATGTATATATTTATTTATCTATTTGGAGAGACAGAGGGAGAAGGAGAGAGAAAATCTTTAACCAGTCTTGACACTCAGCGCACCTGTGGTGGGGCTCAGTCTTAGGACCTGAACCATCAAGAGTCAGATGCTCCACTGACTGATCCTCCCTGGTGGCCCCCTTTATTATCCTCTAAATGAAATTTCAGGGAAAGAGAAAACAAATGTGAGTGTGAAGACTTTAATGTTGAAACAGAAATACTGTCAAAAAGTCCTAAAAAGTATGGGCACCTGGATGGCTCAGTTGGTTAAGTGTCTGCCTTTGGCTCAGGTCATGATCTGAGTCCTAGGATTAAGTGTCCTAGGATCAAGGGTCCTAGGATGGAGCCCAATGACTAGCTCCCTGCTTGGTGGGGAGCCTTCTTCTCCTTCTTCCTCTGCTGCTCCCCTGCTTGTGCTCTCTGTCTCTTGAATAAATAAAATATTTTTTTAAAAGTTTTAAAAAATATAGAGTGGGACTATTCACACTACAAATGTTTTTTAAATGTTTAAAACTTACATAATTTCTAATAATCATTTTATAATTTTGACACTGGTCAAAATCTTGGATATTTTTATATTTTCTTTCAATACTGTTTGAATACTGACCATTTGTTATCTGAGTTTACTCATATCTGTTATCATCTTTCAAAAGAATCCTATAATCACTAATTTATAATATTAACATGCTGTTTTCCAGGAGTACCTAAAGCTATAAACTCATTGGAACGTTATCTGCCTTTCAAGTTACTATAGGTGAGAGTTTTATCAAGTCTTTTGTAACTGCCTATCAGTAATTACAGTCCTTCCACTCTCTAAAAGAAAATGTTGTTTTGCTATCCACTATTTGTTGTAATGGCAACACCCCACCTCTTGAACCCATTGCAATCAATCAAGATAGGTTCAGTTACATTTCTGGTAATGAATGGGTGGTTGCCAAATCTCAGGAGCTTAAAATAACAAAGTTTATTTTTCACTTGTTATCTTTACATATCAGCAAAAGGGACTCTGATCCTTATGGTCATGCGGGGTGCCCTTCAATGTGGGAAAAAATTATGTTGGAAGTTCTGAGCTTTTGCCCAGAAAAAACAAAAACAAAAACAGAACATATGTCTTATTTCTGTTCATCTTGTCTTGGACAACCCAAGTTACATTACTCTATTTCAGGTCAGTGACAAAGTAGAATCCTACCATGTGCCCAAAAGTCAAAGAATGAGAATATTTGGTGAATAGCTCAAATGACTACTACAATGGTGAAACTAACTCTTAATCAGATTTTAAACATCAGTCAAAATCCCATAAAGTTTTAAAAAGGGCAATTTAACATCAAGAAACACATAACTGAATTAAGAAAAAAGTGAAAGGAACAAGGAAAGGAAACAAGATTAAGAAGGAAATTCAGAAACCATTTTTTTTCTTCCTGTATTGTTTTAAATCATTCTGTCAATCTTGATATACTAGTGCAGGCATCATCAAACTTTTTCTGTATAGGACCAGATAGTAAATATTTTAGGCTTTGTATGCCATATGGCTTCTTTCTTAGCTCTCAACTCTACATTAAAATGCAAAATCAGCCATAGATAAAGTTAATGAATGGACGTGGCTGTGTGCCTATAAAACTTTGTTTACTAAAGCAAACGGTCCACAGGCAGTATTTGCTGAGCTCTGCAATAAGAATTCATATGTTTGCACATATTTTGACAAATGAGATATCCGCTAATGGCTAATCATAGACCAGTGGAATCTTTAGGCTCTGAATGTGAGCAAGACCTACACTGGAGCTTTAATGGCATTACTGAAGAAAAGAGTAGTATGTAAGTTTGTGGATAAAAAATGAAATTTTGAGGTAGTGAATATGTGTGTACATCATTTTTTGCCCACCCTCTTGAAGATATTATTAATCTGATGGTGAACTTTCAAATTAAAAGAGTTTTGTGGGATGCTTGGTTGGCTCAGTTGGTTAAGCGGCTGCCTTCGGCTCAGGTCATGATCCGGCTCCTTGCTCAGTGGGGAGCCTGCTTCTCCCTCTGCCTCTCTGCCTGCCTCTCTGCCTACTTGTGCTCTCTGTCTGTCAAATAAATAAATAAAAATCTTAAAAAAAAAAAAGAGTTTTGTGATGAATCTGTCTGTCAAATAAATAAATAAAAGTCTTAAAAAAAAAAGAGTTTTGTGATGAAGTAACCATACTGCTGATATTTACAAGTAATATTCAGAGAAACATAATTTGAGCATGTAATATAAGAAGAGACAAAAAAACAAATTCATAGATCCCTGAAAGAATCTGTGAAGATAAGTTCTGCTCTTCCATAATCTCTCCCTGCAAATGATAGATGTCAATGTGAAAAACCTCTTTGCTGGTGGGGATCTTCCTTCAGTGTGAAAATCCATAAACAAAATTATGGTCTTTTAGAAATGTAAAAAATTCATTCTGTTCTGCTTTATAGAGACCAGATGTCTACATGTCCATGGAAAAGAAATGTGACTGAAGCATCGAGACATACTTGGAAATCTAATTTACCTGTCTATGTTATCAGAATCAATTGCTATAACTGGATAAATTGGGCAGTGAGGCATAGTTGTAAAAGAATGCCATAATGATCAAATTAACCATGCACTGATTTTTAGAATCATGTCTAATTATGCAGTACTTCTCCCTAGTAGAATTTTGATTTGGGAATAGCATAAGTGACAAAGAGTGATAAGGAATGAGTTCTGTTTTAGTGATTTATTTGTGCCCTCTAGACTAAGAATAAAGACAGAGGCGCTGGCTTGGGAAATTAGGAGGTGACAGCAAATCATGAAATCATTGTTTCAGTGTTGGCACTTTCTA
>ML111494.1:0-63799 GCA_003697995.1 Taxidea taxus jeffersonii | reverse complement strand
TAAATTGGAGCATGCAGATAACTTACAACGTAGGGGTTCTCCCTAGAAAAACTTTTGTGTTTGAACAGAAGACACATAGAGGAGTGACTGTAATAGTATTGTACATATTAACATTAAGTCTAATAACTAAATGTCCATAAACAGCAGAGTAGATAAGTAAATAATATATTCATGTAAGGAAATAATCCATTCAATAAAAATAAAAAAACTACAACTATTGCATTAATACAAATTAGAAAAATATGTTATTTGAGCCCCACATTGGTTGTAGAGATTACTTAAAAAAATATATTAAGCTAAAGATGTTACTCAAACAAGAATATTTACAATATGATTTTATTAATTTAAGCTTTATATGCATTACAAATTAAACAAAATATTGATTAGGGTGCATATACAAGTCAAAAACTATAAAATAAAGTAAGGAAATAATTGACACTGAAGTGAGGATACTGCTTAACACAGAGTGGGTAAGTAAGGGAGGAGATCTGGAAGAATAATATAGGGAGCATATAAAGGATATAATTTTCTATGTTTTTACTTGTAAAGGAATAGGTGGGTGTTCTTAAAATTATTCGTATAGTGTTTATGGTCTTTTTGTGGGTATTTCACATGAAGAAATTAAAATAGTTCCTGACCCTCTATGTTGAATACATTAAGGGAAACTTTGTTTTCACAGATTAATTGCAAGGTAACAACAGACATGTGAACCTTATCTTCCTCACTACCTCTTCCACATACACACATACGCAAGCACACCAAACCTGCATTTAGTCCCTGGTACTAGATTAAAATCATATTTTCTCTAGCTAAAATGGTCTGTTCTATATAAACCCAAAGGAGTAACCATAGTAAATCTTGTGTTATAAAATCGGTGAGGCAGGTATAATATGTATAAAATTTATGGAACCTAGCTTAGGAACTATGTTTTAAGCTTGAGAGCAGCTTGGATTGACTTGGGGAGAGTAGAACAGTCAGAAAAAAGAAAATCCCCAAGAAGCCAAATCTCCTGAGAAGCAAGATGAAAAGGGCATATGACTTGATTTACTCACTCAAAAGCACTTCAGTATCTATTATATTCCAGGAAACGTGCTAGTTCTAGGGTAAAGATATGGGGAGATGGTGATCTGATACTTGACCAGGAATAAAAATCAGAATAAATGGCTATTTTTCCCTCCAAAATTAACCCTAGAGAAATTGTAAAAGGTAACAGAACTCGGAAAACAACGTCACCACCAACAGAAGCTGTTCCAGGGAGAGAAATCTCTTTCAAACCAGGGGTTGAATGATCCAGTCACATGTAGAAGGTTGATCAGAAGATAAGGATAACTAAACTGCAGGAAAGCTGCTTATGTTCAGTTATCATTCTTCTCCAACATGCCATAAGACACTCTTCCTCTTCCACTTCATTGCAGAAATTTGCTCAATAGTCAACACTGTTGGAAAAAGTTTGTGTAGTACAGAGTTTGGGTGAAAACTTAGGACTGAGCGTCCCTCACTCTGCCTCAACAGCTAACGTTGGTGATGTTCAATCTAAGAAGACTTTCTTTTCTCAGATCCTGAATCCTTCTGATGCTTTGAAGAAAGGGGATATGTTGGAAGCAGAAACATCAGAATATATAGATCAAGAATTAAAAATAAGTATAATAAACAGGCAAAATAATTATATTACAGGAGATAGAAAAACATTGATAATACGAAACAAAAATGTGATCAGGTGGAAATATTGGAATGAAAATTGAATAGTGGGAATGATAATAGAGTAGATTCGGGAATAGAAGGATGCATACACTTGTATTTGTAATAATAAGACTAGATTGAAGAATTGTTCCAGAAGGAAACAAGGAAGTAAAAGAACATTGAAAAATCTAAGTAAAAAGATTAAAAATTCCCCAGAAAGTGAAAAAAACTTTAAAAATTAATGGGAAAAATATTTTGAGAAATGCAAAATAAGCTTTCCTGGAGTTAAAGAAGAGAGAAGGACCTCACCATGAAAGGGTGCATAGAATGTCAAAGGAGAGAGAAGGGAACATTATAAAAGAGAGCCCCATAGAGATGACAGAATTGAAAGGCCAGTACATTAAATAAAATTAATAAAATGGACAAAATAAAAGGTCAGTGGGCTTAAAGCAGATGAAAAAATTGTGCAATGTGAAAAAAAAAAAAGGAAAAAATAAACAGAGCTTCTGTAACTCCTGGGATGATATCGATTAGGAAACATACTCATACTTGGAATCCATAAAAAAGGGTAGAGAAAAAAATGAGCCCAAAGAAATATTTGAAGAAATAAAAGAATGTCTAACACTTTCTCAAATTTGGTAAAAAATATAAACATAAGAATCCAAGGTACCCCAGAAATCCTTATTAGTATAAATAAAAACATAACACTTCAACATATCACAGGCAAATTGCTGAAAGCTGGGAGAGAGAGAGAGAGGAAGAGAGAGAAATTGAAACCTACCACCATAAAAAGACACATCACTCAACAGGGTAAAAATGATGGCTGGCTTCTCATTAGTAACAACAGGAGCTGGAAGGCAATGGAATGACATCTTTAAAAGGGATGAAAGGGATAAAAACCTGTCAAAGAAGAATTTTTACCCAGTGAACATACCTTATAAAATTGAAAGCCCAAATAAAGACACTTTCAGATAAATGAAAGGTAAAAACTACTACTAGCAGATCTGCACATAAGAAATGATATACAAAAATTTTCAGTATCTTCTAAAAATGTTTAAACGACAACTAGCTTTCCACTGCAAAGTATGTACCAAAACAGCACAAAATCTGAGGAGTAAGTGGAGTTATAATGATTTAAGATTTTTAGATTTTATATACTATGGTAAAATATTAATTATAAAAAGGCTATAATGAGGTAAGGATTAATATTGTAATGTCTAGACCAACCACTAAGAAAAACAGCAATGAATGAGTGTAGCTAAAAGATAAATTGATGAAGTAACATGAAATACTAACTGAATGCTAATATTCAATCCTCCAGAAAGAAGTCAAGGAAAGAGGAAGATAGAAACAAAAATCAGAGAGACAAACAGAAATAAATAGCTAGATGATGGGCCAACAGACTCACATATCAGTAAGTTAATAAGTATAACTATGCCAAAAATTCTAATTAAAAAGCAGAGATTATCAGACTAGATAAGAGACACCCAACTCCACCTGTCTGAAAAGCACATATTTTAATATAAAGATAGATTGAATAATAAAGGGATCGAAAAAGATACACCCACATGCACTTCATCTATGTTAATAATAGGAACGCATGCCTCCAAATGTGTCTTTCCAGAGATAAAAAGGGACACATTTTCAATTCTTTAGGAAACAATAACCACTATGTGTACGACCTTACTGAGATTCAAAATACATTTAGAAAAACAGACATAGATAAACAGAAAATTACACAAATACACAAAGATACTAGGAGATTTTTAACAACTGCATCTGTTAATTTTCCAAGATGCCGACACTGAGATGGAGTTAGAAGAAAAGTTAAAAAAAAAAAATGAAAGAAGAAGAAGAAGAACAAAAGGTATATTTATATACCTAGAAAATGAAAACAGGAGAACCAATATCTGGCAAGAGGAGATCTCAAGCTGTGATGCAAACTTGTCTTTCCAGGCAAACGAACTCCCCAGCAAAGGTGATGTATTGGAAGAATTTCTCCATAGAAAACTACACAAATTATTACTGGAGAAATTAAAGAAGCCTTAAGTAAATAGAAATATGCCATGTTTGTGAATCGGAGAAGGTAGTCTCCATAAGCTGATCGATAGATTCAAAACAATCTTAATAAAAATCCAAACAGGCTTTTTAAAAATGGAAATTGATTAATTGTTTCTGGAATTTATATGAAAGAGAAAAGAGAAAAGAAAGGAAAGAGAAATCAGAAAATTTTGTAAAAGAAGTTGAAAACTATTAATGTTGGAGAGCTTACACGATAAAGGTAAATTTATTCAATGTGCTATTGGTATAAGGATAGACAAAATGATGAATGGAACAGAATAGAGGCTCCAGAAACAGATCAACACATGTCCTGTTGATTTTTTTCTACTTAGGTGTCAAACTAATTGAAAGAGGAAGGATCCTCTTTTCAACAGATGTGGATGGGAAAATTAGATAAATGTAAGGGGAAATAAAAATGAACCTTGATCCATCAGCATATCATAAAATTTAATTGCAGATGTATTATAGATATAAATACAAAGTAATCTAAAAGTCCTGGAAGAAAGCGTAGGAGATTATCTTTGTGACCAAGGTTTCTTAGAATGCAAAAAGTACTGCTTAAAATATATACATAATATATATGTGTATATATATATGTGTGTGTATATATATATGTATATATATTTAGGGCATAAACCCCTTATATCTGAAGACTTTTTGTTAAGGATATGAAAAAGCAAATTAGAGACTAGAGAAATATTTTCAATATTTATATTTGACTAAGTATGCACATATCTATTTCTCCCTGTTTAATAAATAATGAAAACACAAACAACTCAATTATAACTAATGTAAGACTTGTGGTCCCAAAGCATGCAAAAACATGTTTAATATGTCTAGCCTTCATAGACATACAAATTAAATTTTAAAATAAGAAATAATTTCACATCAAGTAGAATAGTTAAAATGTAAAAACTTGCGACACAAAATGTTGGCAAGGACATGGATTAATTAGAACTTTGTCTTTGCTGGTAGGAATATAAATTAGTCCAACTACTTAGCCAACTTTTTGGCTATTTTTTATAGTGTTAAATATATACCTACCCCATGACCCAATTCTAAAATTAACTGAAGCATGTCCAGAGAAATGTGTAAGAAAATTCATAGAAGCTTTAAAGAAAGAAAAAAAAAAAAGCTCCTCATTGGAAACAGAGTGTCCATCAATTGGAGAATGGATAAACAAATTGTATTAGGAAATACTGATTACCCCAACAGTATGCTTGAGTCTTAGAAGCTTTATGCTCAGTAGAAGTGGCCAAATACTGAGTGCATACTGTATGATTCCATACATGTGAAATTCTGGAACATTCCATATAAATCTATGGAGATAGAAATAAGAACTGTGGTTGCCTATGGAGAAAGGGAGATTGATTTTAAGGGGAATCAAAACACTTTTTAGGTTGATGGAATTATATATGTGGTGATTGAGGTGCTAGTTACATGGATATAGACATGTATCAAAATTTATTGAATAGTACATTTAACGCCCCCCCCCCACACGCACATTCCATTTTATTAGATGAATCTCTGACAGAAAATCCTGATATCTTATTTCATTTCCTCTCTGTGTTTTTTTAATGAAAATTAAAATAAATTGAAATGCAAATCTCTTCCCAAATGTGCCGTATTAGTGAGTCAGTCTTATCCCTTTTTCTGGTCTAATTGAAGCTTCACACAGTTCATACCCTTTTGGAGTGACTGATCCATAATTATGCTCCAAACTTCATGCATTTCAACTGAATGGCACTACTTATTTCTTAATCATTTTGGCCGGATGTACAGGGCTCTTCACAAGGTTCTCTATTATGTTCCGTTTACCACATACCCACTTAGCTACGGGGCATATTGAACTCCACCTGTGTTCGGTTGTAGCTTCCTCTACTTCTCTCCTCCCCTGCAATTTTGCCTGATTAGTAACTCCAGCTAGTTCACAGCCATTTCCTTTCTCTAGATCATTTATAAAGATTAAAATCAGCAGAAGTCCAAGGACTAATTTCAGCAGGACACCAGAGAAGTTTGTTCTCAATATGTAAGTGTTTGTCTGTTAACAAGGAAATAAGGCAAAGGAAAATATCTACTTGAATAACTGTTGGTAGGTAGGAGAGAGTTAGGTTCAAAAGTTGACAAAATGTTGCATGTCCAAAATCCATAGCAACAAAGAAACTTTGCTGTTGGAAGCCTGGGTTAGAAAGGGTTTGGCTGTTGTGGACATTGCTGCTATAAACTGAAATCTTGCCATTCGCGATGCCGTGGATGGAACTAGAGGGTATTATGCTGAGCGAAATAAGTCAATCGGAGAAAGACAACTATCATATGATCTCCCCAATATGAGGAAGTGGAGATGCAATGTGGGGGGCTTGGGGGGGCAGGAAAAGAAGATATGAAACAAGATGGGATCAGGAGGGAGACAAAGCATAAGAGACTCTTAATCTCACAAAACAAACTGAGGGGGGCCAGGGGGAGGGGTGTCGGGAGAGGGTGGTGGGTTATGGAGGGTATGTGAGTGCTGTGAAGTGTGTAAACCTGGCGATTCACAGACCTGTACCCCTGGGGCTAATAATACATTATATGTTTGTTATATATACATGTACATGTATATATAATAAAATAAAGCAAAAATTTTTAAAAAGGGGGAGCTGTTTGTAGAAGATAATTACTAGGCTAAAACACTCAGGCACCTAAAATAAACAGAGAGTGTGATCACCCCACAGGCAAGCATTTTATTAAAGATGTGGGGAGTCAGGCTGCCAGGGAGAAAAAGCTGTTAATGGAGTTATTAGGAAGATTTTAAGATGCTACCAAAGATCTTGGAGAGCAGGTGCAATGGACAGCGAGGCATATCTGATACGGATCAGTTTTTCTTGCAAACTCAGCACAAAGATACCTACTGTCTTTAATACTCTAAGAAAATGAGAGAGGGCTGTGCATTTGAAACAACCTCTCATATGACTTTCAGCCTGAGCCACACAGGCACTCATGTATCAGAGAATGGTGTGATTTATTAAACCATATTTCTGTTTGTGAAATATATTCAATCATGCAAACAGCAGTCTTCTTTCTACATTTTACATCCATTTCCAAAATGTCTGACCCTTCCCTTAGATACTTCTTGGATCCTTTCCTCACCAACCCCACCGCCACTGTCTTTGTTTAGAACCTACTTCTGTCTCATATGATCTATTGAAATAATTCAGAATTTGTCTTCTACCTAATGTAACTTAGCTCACAGAACTTCCATTGCTGATGAAGATGAAGGTGATGTTATGGTTGCTACTACCTCTTTTGCCTACTATTTATTTAACTATAGGCAAAGAACTTTCTACACATTATTTCAGTTTTCCTTGAGGACAAATGGGATAATATTATCTCTTATTATAATTGGATAAATAGAAAGTTGAGTGACTTATCCAAAAGTCACATGTATCTAGTACATGGGATCATATATTGTATTAATTTCCTTTTTTTTTTAAAGGTTTTATTTATTTATTTGATAGAGAGATCACACGTAGGCAGAGAGGCAGGATGAGAGAGAGAGGGAAGCAGTCTCCCTGTTGAGCAGACAGCCCGATGTGGGGCTCAATTCCAGGACCCTGAGATCATGACCTGAGCTGAAGGCAGAGGCTTAACCCACTGAGCCACCCAGGCACCCCCATCTGGATGTCTTCTTTGGAGAAATGTCTGTTCATGTCTTCTGCCCATGTTTGAATTGGATTATTTGTTTTGGAGGTGTTGAGTTGTACAAGTTGTTTATATATTTTGGATACTAACTCCTTATCAAATACGTAATTTGCAAATATCTTCTCCCATTCCACAGATTGCCTTTTACTTTTGTTGATTGTTTCCTTTACTGTGCAGAACATTTTTATTTTGATGTAATCCTAATAATTGATTTTTGCTTTTGTTTTCCTAGCCTCGGGAGACATATCTAGGAATGTGGTCCTATGGTGAATGTCAGAGACATCACTGCCTTTGCCCTCTTCTAGGGTTTTTATGGTGTCTGGTCCCATATTTAAGTCTTAGATCCATTTTGAATTTGTTTTTGTGTATGGTGTAAGTAAGTGGTCCAGTTCATTTTTCTGCATTCTTAGCTGTCCAGTTTTTCCAGCACCAGTTGTTAGAGACTGACTTTTTCTATTGGATTTTGTTTTATGCTTTGTTGAAGATTAATTGCCTATTTAATTGTGGGCTTAATTTCTGAGCTTTCTCTTCTTTTTCATTGATCTCTGCGTCTATTTTTTGCCAATACCATACTGTTTTGATCATTATAACTTTGTAATATAACTTGCTGTAATATAACTTGCTGTCTGGAATTGTGAAACGAGCAGCTTTGCTTTTCTTTCAAGTACCAATCTTCCTATGAAGCCACCTTTGGTTCTATGAAGCCACCTCTGATGCTTTGGGGCGAGAGTATATTTTCTTTCAATGTGCTTCTTTAGAACTGTGTGTTCTTCCTTTTTAAACATTATATATTTTTATTACATATGTAGATTCCCCATTGGAATCTGGCAATATCAAGGTCAGGGTTATGTTCTTTTGCCTTTCTATTGTAGAAACATGCTGAGTTCCTAGAAAATGATGGAAAATTATAAAGACTTTGTGAACAAACAAACCCATGAAAGTAAGAACAGATTATGGTCCTAAGCTTGCTTTTTATAAAGTTTTAAATTTTGTTTCTACTTGTCATTTTTGTAAATGCTTACAAAGTTAAGGAAAGCTAAATAAAATTTGAGAAAGCAGTCCATGAACTAATATAGCAACTTTTACCAAGTGACCATTTAGTATAGAGATGTGTGCATAAAAATACATATATCATTATTAAATTAACTGGTAAGAAGAGCCCAATATGTGATTTTTGTATGAGTAACAATATTTGCAGAAAAGTATACAATTGTGGGGTGCTTGGGTGGCTCAGTCGGTTAAGGGTCTGCCTTCTGCTCAGGTCATGGTCCTGGATGGAGTCCTATTTCAAGTTCCTTGCTCATTGGGGAACCTGCTTCTCCCTCTGCCTGCCACTCCCCATGCTTGTGCTCTTGCTCTCTCTCTCCCTCTTTGACAAATAAATAAAATCTTTTTTTTAAAAGAAAAGTATACAATTCTAACAGTTAAAATACTATAAATGTTATGTAATAAATTTCCCTAAGAAGTCCACTCAAAGGTTTAACTCTTCCTTTTTTGTATCTTTTCCCAGATACAGGTTTACAGTGCCAAAACCAATTTTCATCTGGTTTAAATTTTGAAATTTGAGATAAAGGTATTATGCAAATAAATGAAGTCCATTTAAGTGAGGACAAGCTAAGGCTATTTGTTCAGAGCTTAGCTATAGCAAGGAAGTCAGCCTCCACTATTTGTGTCTGACAGAGGCTCAAAAGTTAGGCTGGAGGGCTGGCAAACTTTAGAGTGAAAAAAGGGAAGGATTCAGGTGTGCTCTGAAGATTGCTGCCTTGGGGAAGCTGGAAGTATTCTATGTAGAGACAAGAAAGCCATCTGATAGGATTGGATTGGTGAGCATAATCAGCTTCTCTGCTTGGTCCCAAAATAGAGGCAGGGTCAAAAATAAGGGTAGTTGGCACTTTTACCAAATCCTGGCCAATACGAGCCAGATGTGTGCTCTGGCTTTGTAGACTGTTTGCTACAGAAATTGTGGATCGGAGCTCTATTTTTCATATATGATCCGGAAATTTTCCATTTGTATGTTCAACCTCTCAGTACCACTTTTGGTCCACCCTTAGTCTGGGAGAAGTTGAGCAATATAAGGAAGGCCAGTGGTACAGATCTTCACTGCTCAGAGACTGTTCAGCAATCTCCACAGTCAGCTCTGTTGTATGATCTTGACCTTTTTGTTGTTGCATTATCCTAATGATCATCTGAGGAGAAGGCAACTGTGAATACACATGTAAGACTCTATCTAGAATCCTCTGGACCAGCATCATGAACAGTATAAAAAAATAAACAAATTAATAGTCCTTATAAGATGCCTCAGAATCAGAAGCCTCAACTCCCTAAACCAAGCAGAGAAAACAAATCCCATAGGCCCAAAAGACAGACCCTAGAGAACTAAGTAGATTTTCCTTAAGATGATTCATAGCCTCTTCTACCTTGTCTTTTCTACTGATCTAAGTACAGCAAGTGATATTACAATGACACAGAAGCCACCATGACTGGCTAACAAAAAAATCCAGAGCATGTGATTGGCCATCACTACTTGTGCCAATGAGCTGAGACTGATCATTTTTCCAGGTAGGAGAGAAGTGGTTTCATTAATAACTTCCCCCTGAGTGTGTGATGCATTTCTTACATACTTTTCAGTTTGAAAGCATGCTACTGATGGGAAGACTGTTCTGATTCCTCACATAAAAAATAGGTCAGTAATTCCCCCAGGTAGACTCCGTGAATAATCAAGGTGGCCTCATTGTGGAGCTGCTTCTGAATTGGTATTTCTAGACTTTGTGATTTATAAAACTAGGGTCTTAGTGTATGCACAAGTCTTAGAATATTATTGCTAATGTTCATGAGGTATTATTATGAGGTAAGCGGGATAGATGCCATGGCCTCCAAGGAAATTGTATTTAGTAGGAGCACATGGAGATTTGGGGGAAAAAGAATGGTTTACAATGTAAGATCAGAGCCAAGGCCTTACATAAACTAGGTTACATATATAGACTTCCATTAGTCTTTTTTAGATGGGAAATATTTGCCCATTGTTCATTGAAGATTGTTGAATTCAAATTTAAAATTCCTTATGATCTGATCAATAGATTCTAATAGTTGGTTCTTTTTCTGGGACACAGAGACACTAGCAAAGCAATAGGTCAATTTGTTTACCATCATTTGTCCATGTAAATAAAGGTAGAAATGCCATTGGCTATAATTCCTTATGGTCTCATTTGAGGTGTCTAGCATTGCCCAGAGGATTTTATATATCACCGAGGTCTTGGGATGGATGAGGATGTTTTAGATTAACAATTATAGTAAGAAGGGAAGAAAAGAGGAAAAAGGTTACAGTGGGTGGATGACAACCAGGGCTCTATAGAAAGTGAGAATGATTATAAGAAAGCATATCAAAGACAAAATGGGAGTTAACTATGAATGTTGATTCTACATCTTAGGCAGAAGCTACTTACTATTTGAAGACATTCACTTATTCTAAAGGTCTTGAATCAACTGTCTGCTTTCAAAGATCAGCTGCTTCTAGGGGATCCCTGAAAATTTTCAATTTGAGGTTCTGTATTGGTGTGGTCTTACAGTTTGTATAGAATTCTAAATTTCTTCTTTGTTTTGAAATGCAAAACCAAAGTTTGATTCCCTGGAGTTTGTTTGGAATTTGTTCTTCACAATACCTGCTAAAGTCCCTCCTGACAAAGTTCAAGAGTATCTTTTCTCTGATATCTCCTCCAATAGATTAAATGTCTTGGCTGACAATCATGAAAAGTCTGTTTAGGAAGATGTTGTGAGAAGGCAGCCTTAATGTGTGTAGTGCCTGGATATAATTTTAATTTAAGGATGTCATTGGTCATTTCAACCTTTCCAGGACATTGTGGGGGTAAGAAAGTACATTTTTTGAGGAAAGGCAGCCTTAATGTGTGTAGTGCGTGGATATAGTACATGAGTATCTTTTTTTTTTTTTAAGATTTTATTTATTTGACAGACAGAGATCACAAGTAGGCAGAGAGGCAGGCAGAGAGAGAGGGGGAAGCAGGCTCCCCGCGGAGCAGAGAGCCCAATGCAGGGCTTTATCCCAGGACCCTGGGATCATGACCTGAGCCGAGGACAGAGGCTTTAACCCACTGAGCTACCCAGGCGCTCCCATGAGTATCTTTCAATATTTTGCCTTGTCTGCATGCAGTATAGCAAAGCCTTATATCAGAGATAAATTCCCTAATGACATGTGCCTTTAGTTCCCGGTTCATAGGTAGATAATTTACATGTCCCTGAGGCAGTGGCCCAAATGACCATCAGTATGATGATGAGGTAGTGGGGAGAGTACCCTTGGCCAATGGAGCTCAATGATTTCTGAAAATTTTGCTAATTTTAATTTAAGGATGTCATTGGTCATTTCAACCTTTCCAGGAGATTGTGGGGGGTAAGAAAGTACATTTTTTGAGGAATGGCTTACACTTTGTGTGTGTGTGTGCGTGTGTGTGTGTGTGTGTCTTTGTATATGGTCTAAGAGAGAATGCTTTTCCCTCCCTAGTTGTGTCATTCCCTGACTAGTGAACTGTATTTTGGTGAAATTATTATTTATGTTTTGGAACTTTATGTCCCTTTTCTGCTAAGGCTGAGGAAAAAAGTGGAATGTTTTTGTAGGCTTGTTCTCTGAACAATGTAGAATATCTACATCTCATATCAGAACTGAATAACAAAGGAAAATTTCTATCTTTTAAGTCTGGATTGAGGACTTGGAGAAAATAAAAGGGGCAACCATATTCTATTCTGTGACTCTGAGTAGGGATGAGTCAGTTCCTTTTATTTAGGGTTAGGATGAATATTCCAAAAGGGGAGTTTCATCATAGCAAACAAAGGCAGGCATAAAGGTGTGCAGGTATACTTAGAAAGCATGCCCAGGGGTGCCTGGGTGCTCAATTGGTTGAGCGTCCCACTCTTGATTTCAGCTCAGGTCAAGATCTCAGGTCCCTGAGATGGAGCCCCACCTCGTTCAGCATGGACACTTTAACATTATAATGAAAACAGGTAACTCAGAAAAGGAGGAGGAGCCATGGGCATGCTCCAAAAGTCAGTGTAAACTGGATGGGGTCTTGGGATCCTTATCTCCCCAGTCAGGTCAGGAATGCAGAGCCTTGCTTACTTTTGAAACAGCAGTGGGAGTGGGTAGGCTATTTCCAGGCCTTATAAAGATGAGAGTTTTTGCATTTCCTTTTTTCCCTTAAAATCCTTAACTACTGATCTGATATTTTTGCATTTCTTTGTAATTCTGACATCCAGGAAGTTCTGCAAGAAGTGTGTTAGGGCAAGTAGAACCAATAGCTGAGTGCCTAAAATGACCTCTTTCTTTTACTGGGGACCCCCTAACTCTTTCTGCTTACAATATGAGAGGTTTTTTTGGGAGTGGTGAGATGTTCTAAAACTGATGAGGTAACAGTTAGACCACTCTGTGGATAAGTTAAAAGCCATTTTATAGTATACTTTAAATGGGTGAATTGTATGATATGCAGATATATCTCAGTAGTGCTATTAACAAAAAACCCCACAGATTTATAGCCCTGTAACTCAGAAAAACAAAAGAGAATCAAGTACATTAATAGAATTGAACTTGAAATTGCATCAGTAGAAATCATCCAGTTTAAAGAAGGAAAAAGTGATTTTTAAAAAATGGACAGAGACTCAAGTGACTTGTGGGAGAATTTTAACATATAAGTAATTGTTCCAAAAGCAGAGGAAAGAAGAAAAGTTATTTGAAGAAATAATAATGTAAAGCTTACCAAATTAGGTGAAATATATAAATTTATTTTATTTTATTTATTTTTAAAGATTTTATTTATTTATTTGACAGAGAGAGAGATCACAAGTGGGCAGAGAGGCAGGCAGAGAGAGGGAGGGGGGAAGCAGGCTCCCTGCTCAGCAGAGAGCCTGATGTGGGGCTCCATCTCAGGACCCTGAGATCATGACCTAAGCCGAAGGCAGAGGCTTAACCTACTGAGCCACCCAGGCGCCCCGAAATATATAAATTTAAAAAATTTACAAATTCTAAGGCTCCTGGGTGGCTCAGTTGGTTAAACATCTGCCTTTAATTCAGGTTGTGATTCCAGGGACCTGGAATCGAGCCCCATATAGGACTCCCTACTCAGCAGGGACTCTGGTTTCTCCCTTTTCCTCTGTTCCTCCCCCTGCTTGTGTGCACTCTTTCTCTCAAATAAATAAAGACTTAAAAAAAAATTTACAAATTCAAGAAATTCAGTGATGGTGCCCTCGAATAGGACAAATTCTAAGGAAACAATGCTTGCATACAACATCATCAAATTATAACTTTAAAAATAAATACAGGAAAAAATTATGAAAGCATCTAGGTAAAAATGATATCTGAATTATAGGGGTACAAAAATTCAAATAAGCAGAGACATCACATCAAAAATTATGGAAGCAAAAGAACATGGATTTTAAAACACCAGGAAACTTTCAAAGCATGGGAAAAAAATGTCAACTACATTTCAATAACCATCAACATATTTTCTGATTATTAGGCAAAATATAAATAATTTTATATAAAGTTAACATATGAGAATATATTATCAGCAGACCTACATGCCAAGACAAAGTTTTTTTTTTTTTTTTCACTTGAAAGAAGAATAATACTGATGTGGAAAACAAAGGCAAAAGAAAAAAATAAATATCCTTACTGCCTATAGTCCATGGACAAGTTCTTGAAACAGTTAGAGGTCACTCCTCCTCTGGATCTCAGTTGCCTCAATGTTGACCCTTTGCTAATGGAAAAGGCAATCTTGGCTTATCATTATCCTGGACCCCCCACCCCCAAGGATCCTATGAGTCTATTTTAACATATGAAAATTCCTTTGAAAATTTCCTTTATCTCTACTCCCCAAGATAGATGTTAGTAATCATCCTCCAAGCATTTGGCTCACTGATAAACATCTGAAGTGTCTCCTAGACTGAGTTTTTACTAAACAATAATAAATGGCCTTTTCCTAACAATAGCTAGCCCCCTCAGGGTCCTGGAAACATTGTTTCCAAAATACCTTGGAGGCTTGTGCTGTCCTTAACCCCCTCCCACTTGAAAGTATATAATCAGTCACCCATCACAACCCCAGTGTACTTTCTGCCCACGGGATCTGTCCTGGTGCTTTAATAAAACCACCTTTTTGCACTACAGACACGACTCAAGAATGCTTTCTTGGCCATCAGCTCCAAACCCCAACATTTCTACATCAAAACTATAGGAAAACTTAGATTTTCAAGCATGTATAAAAGAAGACCAGAAATTAAATATTATGGTAAATATAAAGTAATATCTCTCTTAATTTCTTTAAAGTACATATGACTGTTTAAAGCAAAAATTATGACACTGAATGAGAGCAGACATTTGGATTTATAAGGGGAATTCCATTTGTAAGGCTGTCTCCCTCTCTTAGGAAGAGAGGGACTAAAATGCTAGACACTCATATCAAGGGAAAGACAATGACTTAAATCTACATAACAGCCTTACCCTTGTTTGTGAGCTTTTCCTAATAGCCTCCCACAACTACCCTGCCAACATCTTCTTCGGTCTTTAGCTGGAGATGTTGTTACTTGTAAGAGGTGATGGCTTGAGACCTTTTGGGGAGTTACTGAGTTTTCCTGTACATAGGAGGTATGCATGTTTTTAAAATTGTTTGTTTTTTCTCCTGTTAATCTACCTTCTTATTACAAGGTGGAGGGGGGAGGCTCAGCCACCTTTAACCTAGAAGGGTAAAGGAAAATCACTTTTCTTCCCCCACATAGTTCTTGTGAGGTTTATAATATATGCTAATGTAATGCATATGAAATGTATGGCATAAAGGAGAGCAGAGAATGGTTAATGGACCTATAAATTCACAGTGTTTGTATGTATTAAATAAATTATTGAATATTAACTAATTAGACTGAAAAGTTAAGGATGCATTTGTAATCCCTAAAGCAACTATAGAAAATGAAATATAAAAAGGTTTAGCTAAAAAATTTAAAGACTACTTAAAATGGAATTTTAAAACATTCAAATATCATGAATAGAGGCATAAAATGGGAAACAGAAGAACAGAGAAACATAGAATATAAAACCATACCTTTGCTACAGACTGAAGGTAATGTCTCTGTTGTATGAGGTTCCTGAATGAGGTAACTGCTTTATACATCTGACGACTCTGGAGACATCCACAGCGACATCCTGGGGGGTGTCGACAGGGCAAACTCTATGTCCTAGGAGGTGCAGCCCTTGACCCAGGTCTCTTCTGCTGGCACCCTTGAGACCTTTCCTTGACCTCTTCTTGTGGAGATAATGCCACACTGGCAGCTTACCTGGAGGTATAGCAATCTCAAAAACACTGATTTCTTTTCCCAGAAATCTGTAACTTCTCGGTCTAGACAATTTAGTTTAGGATTTTCAGCTGGCCAGTTTCACAGGTGCACCTGGGAGTTGGGAGCTTTTTTTTCATGTATCTATCTGCATTATCTGACTCTTTCCCATCTGCTTCTTTGTCTGAATTTTTATTTTTGCCTTATAGAAGGGGATGGAGAGAGCATAACAGACCGAAAAAAAAAAAAAAAAAAAAGAAGAAGCATCAAAAATCACTTAGCTAATTGATCCCAACTAAACTTTTGTTTATGGAAGACAAAATGAACTACAAGGAATCTTCCATTTGTTAACAGTTCCCAACACTGGGGCTTTGGAGGGATCAGCAGGGTGGCCGCAGGTGCTTAGAGAGCAACTTGGTAAGAGATGAGAGAAGTGCGCTACAGGAATATGGAGTCTCTAATGACTGACATTTGTAATAAGCATCTACACCACAAAAATTGTGTTTGTTTCATTTTTTTTTTCCGCTTCCACTCACTAATTTGTCCTAGATGTGGATGTTGACTAGAAACCAAGAAAGATCTCAGAGGTTAAATGAGATTATCCAGATCTCCTGTTCTGGATTTCGTTATCTTCCATTCTGGCTGTGAAGGTTTATTGTCTTTTGACTGTCTTGAACAGAGGGAAATAAAGGAGTCACACTCAGGCTCGTCAACAAGATTTCAAAGATGTCCTGAAACTGATTTCTTCCAGAACGATGTTTCTATCTGAGGTGCTCCTCCCTGTGAGATCCGAATGCTTGTTCATGATTTCTATTAGTGCTGCTGTCCTTCTGCCTCGGCCATCCTTCCACATAGCTGAGTTGAGACAGTTTACCTCAGTTTAGAACTTTACCAAATCAGTAGAAGAAGGTTTCCATAGAGAGTGCCTATGCTGTGTTCCCTTTCACACATTACTTCTGGTTGCTCCCTCCACCTAGGGCACGAAAAATCTAATTCTGGAAGCTCTGGGGAGTTACTTCATAAGATGTCATGGTTTTCACTGTTGTCTTTGTTGTTAAAATCTGCAGGCACATTTGGAACTTCCTGAGGAAAAGAGAAACAAAAAATATTGAAAAGACTGACAGCAATTATCAAATAGTATCCAAGGACAGGATTTTTAAAATAATATATCACTCAAAATCTGCTATTCAAATAATAACACATTTATGGAGTAAACCCATTCTTGGTTTTGGAGTATCCTTCTTAATAAGATGAAAATAATATTGCAAGATAAAAGCTATTTCAAAAGATGTCTTCATTTGTGCCCTAGATTTATAGTTTTACATTTTATAGTCTGAATGCCAATTTTGCAGCTTTTGATAAACTACATATTTTATTATTTCTGAGAGGGTTGAATGCAAATCTGGACAATTTATAGATTTGTGGAAAATTGATGCATATTTATATGATCTGAAAGGCATCTGAATTTAAGAGCAATAGAATGAAATATATACTCCCCTTCAGGTTATTAAAAGCAATCACATTTAATTTAATATTCTATTCATTTAAACCTAAGGAAAATGCTGTTATAAATTAGTAATAAATTATATCTTAAAAGCAATTGTCCAATGCTTTTGTGATTTTTCAAGACCTGGTGAGCACACAAAATCAAAATATTTTAAATTAACTATATATGTGTATTGTTGGGGAAGAAATTTTCCCTTACCCTCAGAGAATTAAACTGACACGAGATAGATGAATATAAGAAAGTCTCATTTAATTTTGTATGCATAGGAACCCCACACATATGAGAGGTTCAAAGACAGAAAGGTAAAAGGAGGTATATACGCCATCCTGAGCTAAGGAATGAGACTTGGGCCTGAGACTTCAAAGGAGAGGAGGGCCCTTCACAGGGCAATAAGAACACATTTTTGGTAATTAATGTTTGCCCTCCCATACAGATGGTTCACTCAGATGAAATTTATCTCCAGTAATAACTCTTATTCTGGGAAAGACCTCCAATTTAGATTTTTCTAGGTTGTTAAGGGAGGGATAAAAGTTTCTCTTTAGCCAAAAGGGTCTTGATTGCTGTTAACTCAAAACAGTAGACATGCCAATTCATTTGCACACTTCTTTGACTCCAAAATTCATGCTCCAAGTCTAAAGTCATTTTCTACACTTTTAAGGTTCCTTTTTTTTTCTTTTTTTACTTTTTTTATTTGACACACAGAGAGAGAGAGAGAGAGCACAAACAAGGGGAAGGCAGAGGGAGAAGCAGGCTCCCTGCTCAGCAGGAAGCTCCACATGGAGCTGGATCCCAGGACCCTGGGATCATGACCTGAGCTGAAGGCAGACATTTAACCAACTGAGCCACCCAGGTGCTCCCTGCTGTAAAGTTCCAATTAACTAACAATCATGGATAGAGTGTAAGAAAAATCTCTTCCTTGCCCTACCCTGACTCAAGGTAAATTGTTTATTTCAGCAGCGTTCCAATGTACTTGAAAAATTGTATCTTGGAAATGGATGTGTTCTATTTGAAGCAGTTTTGATTTTGAAGTTTTAATGGTCCCAACAGTGAGAGGGTCAAAACCTATTGTTGACTCTGCTGCCATATCACACCTCACGAAGGTTAGTAAGTGAGGCAATTTTCTTTTGAAGTACTGGAGCTCTCTGGATTAGTAAGGGAATCAGAAAGGAAGAGAGGAAAGTAGAATTGGCCGCTGCAAATAAGGCTACCATAGCCCCCTTGAGACTGAGAGCTGTTCCCAAATGCCTTTCTAAAAAAAGTGTTATTTTTTAAAAGTCATGGCTTTGTGTTTCCGTTCTCCTTCACTTGAAATGCCCCAAGTAGTTGCTCAGTTCAGCTGGGAGAATCATGTATCTCTTTATTCTCTGGAGTTTACATCAGCTTCTTGGAGACTGCTCCTCTGTTATTGACAAAAACAGCCCTGATACCAAATGTGTGGTACTTTGTAAGCACAGGGCTCAGTACACCATCTGTCTCAGTAAAGAGGTGGGTTCAATAGGGGCAAAATGTTCTAAGAAAAGGCGCAGGAGAGAGAGGAGGTAGGGCTCCACAAACCAGTTTCAATAAGGACTATTTTAATTCCTGGAATGGAGATTTAAAAGATTGTGCTGATTTTCATCCTTATGTAACTCTTTGTTTCTTTGGATTTTGAAAGAATGGTTGAAATTGGTTTTATAAATAAAATTTTCATAGAAAAAATGAAGTTCACCTTCCTGTAGAATATCTTGCTGTGGTGTAGTAAGTGGCACGGTTTTTAAATAGCTAATAATTATCACAATTAGAAAGTTATATCTCCCTGTTCCCTGAAAGAAAAGGCTAGAGTTCACATTTTTGTGTTTGCAAAATTTTAATCATAATGGTATGTATTACAGAGGGGTGTTGTAAGGTTAAGCAAGTTAGTAAATGTAAACAGTGATATTATTATCTGATAGAAGTATGTCATGGAATAACATCAGAAAATCAATAATTCAATTAAGACACTTAATGACAATTATCAGGGTATAAGGGTCTATAAATAAAATTCAGAAAACCAAATCGCACATTTTATGCAAAGAAATCTGATTAAACATAAATCATTTCAAGCAAGTGTTTTAAATTTCTCTAGATATCACCTTAATATCTCTATTTGGAATAAAATTTAATATATATTTAAAATACATTTTGTATTTCACATTGTTTAAAAGATAAACTGAGGCATATTAAAAAAATTTAACAGTTTTGAGTAAAAATCAACTCGAATTAGGCAGTATTAGGCCAGAAGAGGTTAGGAGTGCTCTGAGGATAAGAATCAGGTGAAAGACTTATACAGAGAAAGTGCAGAATTAAAAAGGGGGGGCAGGGGAAGAAGCTATATGGGCTATAGTTTAAAGCTTCATTGGCTGTTTGTGATTGGTTGTCCTTAGCGTTTTGATTCTGTAACCTTGAAGGATCCCCAGGTTTAGATTTGGGTTTGCTCATACAGACATAGGCAGCATTACAGCCACTTCAATCCAATGGCCTCCTTGTTTAATTCACTTCACAATTCTTGTCAAACAATAAATTTATCTAAATTGAATACTTGAAGATTTCTAGAACAACAGACTTCTTTCTCTTCCTGTTTGGTAAAACGCCTATAGCAATTTATTCTTTAAGAAGTGTAAGGACTTCCAACCAATTAATGTCAAATATAGATGCTACTCAGGGCTTTAAGTAAAGAATTTGTCTTGCAGTTTTGGGGAGTCATTTTCATGAAAAACTCCTCAGTAGCTGATGCTCGGGACCTAGAAGCCTCCATGTACTCAAGTGTCTAAATTTCCCTAGGTTAACTTTCTAAGTTTTTAATGAGGTCCAATGTTATTCTTGCAATCCTGTTTTTGGTGCTTCATCACATTTTTCCTGCCTGTCATCTTACATCCTCTTGTGTTCTGGGCCAGCATTAGTCACCTGGAAAATCTGCATTCCACCAGGAATCCCTTTTGCAACTATATCCCATTGCATTTTGCCCATTGTCTTCTGAGTTGCCAAGATAGTTTCTATATTTGTTTTTACACCTATTTTTTTATTTGACTTAGTTACTTGGTGAAAGGAAGGGACTCCATTTAAATATTTTATATCTTCAGAAACTAGCTAAACTCTTCCATATATTAGAAGCTTGAGGGATACCTGGCAGGCTCCATCTGTAGGGTATGCATCTCTTAATCTCAGGCTTATTAGTTCAAGCCCTACATTGGGTGTGGAGCCTACTAAAAATAAAATTTTAAAAAAGAAGAAGAAGAAATTTGAAGGAAAGGCAGCTGTAAGTGCCAAATATCCATTTTCTTTTCCAGACTCCAAATTTTATCACGAGCCATTACTGCTAGAAATAGAGGTTACATTCCCAATCTCCAAAGAAGCAAGATGTGATCAAGTAAATATAAGTGTTGGGAAGGAATTCTGGGAAGGTTCTTTCAAAAAATCTGGGTCAACTGAGAGAAGCATCATTCTTTATCCTTCTGTTTTTTTCATTAGATTGGCCACTTGGATGTGTTCAACAGAACTTTAGGAGCCATCTTGACCTTAAGAATGGAAGCCACATGGTCAGTCAGTGAAATAGGCTGTTAGATGAAAGAGCCAGATCCAAGAGGCCATAAAGATAATGTAGCAGATTGGAGAGGGCTACATTCATTTTTTTTTTAACATGAGGAATTAAATTCTTGAACAATTATGTCACAATATCTTGGTGTTCTATTACTCTCAGTCAAATGCAATCTATAACTGACACAGAGCTAAATTAAAAAAAAAAAAAGAAAAGAAAAGAGGGAACCTGGGTGGCTCAGTGGGTTAAGCCTCTGCCTTCGGCTCAGGTCATGATCTCAGGGTCCTGGGATCGAGCCCCACATGGGGCTTTCTGCTCAGTAGGGAGCCTGCATCCTCCTCCTCTCTCTCTCTGCCTGCTTCTCTGCCTACTTGTGATTTCTCTCTGTCAAATAAATAAATAATCTTTAAAAAAAAAAAAAGAAAAGAAGTGAAACAAAAATGTTTTTAAATTCAACATTCATTTTTGTGTGTGTGCAAGATAAAAGAAAAAGGGGATGATGACAGTAAGGGGATTTTTATTTAGCGCATGATCCTCACCTGGTTGTTTGGCCAAATAACAAAAAATTAACAAAACTTCCATGAAAGTACCATTGTGGCAACACTGTGATACATGTGCTGTCATTTGACAGAGCTACCTGAATTTTTGGATATGATCTCTTTTGGCTTTTAGAACACTATCATCAGCAGTGACAACTTTAATTGTATGACTTTTTCTTTGTGTTCCACTTTGCCTCCTTTTCCTCCACAAGCTTTCAAATGCTATAGCTCCTTGAGTTTTATTCTTGACCTTGTCTCTTCTCATTTGTTAATACTGTTTCTGGGTGAGCTCCTCAGCTGACAGAATATCAGCTGGAATTATGGGTTTATGGGTCAAGACCTAGACCTGTATGCCTAACTCTCTAGTAAACATCCTTTAGGAATTCAGAAACACCTAGGGTACTTTCATTCTCCGTCCCAGCCAGAGATCTCAGACTTCTCCTCCTATAATATCCCCCGTTTAGATTAATTCGTACTGCTATCATTACTTAAGCTAAAATCTTAACTCCAACTTTTTCTCTCAGATTCATGACTAATCATCCATTAATTACTACCTTAGTAATGGAGGATGGCTTTTTTGCTTCCTATCTAGAGGCTTTTGAATTAGATTATTTGCCACTAGAACAACCTTAGTAATGGAGGATGGCTTTTTTGCTTCCTATCTAGAGGCTTTTGAATTAGATTATTTGCCACTAGAACAACCTCAATGCCAACTTCCTGCCCCTGATTTGTTCTTCTCATAGCTCGTTCTGCACTCATAGCTCATGGCGCCACTGTCAATTATCTTTAAAAAAAAAGAAAAAAAAACAATAAATTCAAAATGTGGCCATGCATATTGGCTGCTCATTGCCTACAAACCGATGTTCAGATTCTTTGTCATGTGATGAAAAGTTCATCATGTTCTATCTTCAATGATAGTTTTCATGCCTCAGCCAAGCTGAACTTTTTCAAACCTTTCATGCTTTTTTGGACCATTCTTTTGCCTCTGCTTTGTGATTCTTTTCCCCCTTTTCTTTGTCTATTGTGTTCTTTTTCATAGTTCCAAATTCATATCAAAAACTGCTTTCCCTGCACTGCCTTATAGTTCACCTAGAGAGTTGTTTGTTTTCTTATCTGTGGTATCATAAACTGCAGGATAGCACTTACAACACTATTGTGTATAGTTTATTACCTGTGAATTTATGAGTTTGTCGTCCATACTGAACTTGAGATTCTTGAGGCCTCTGGCATTTTTTAAAGTATTACTCATCATATTTTTCTGAGATTTAAAAGAAGATGCTCAGCATAATAATTAAAAAGATCTCTCCCTATCTCTTTCTCTCTTTCTTTTCCTTTTTTCTACATGAAGGACAAAACAGAAACGTGGTCAGTCTCTAGATTTATAAGACAGGCACTCAGCAATGGTGCACAGGGTTGTAAATTTTCCTTTAAAACAGATTTTAGAAGATTTGTACTGGGCAAATATGACACAGAAAGGATGCATATTCATGATGTTTTGCAACTTCTGGATGGACCTGTAGAAACTATCTACAGCCTTTATTAAAGTAAAACTCATTTAATTTATCTCAGTTTAAAGATTGCATGGTTAAGCCCAGTGCTCTTAAAATAAAACCGTCAAAGAAAACCATACCTATGGGTCAATTTCATGATTAGTATGACATTTCACTGTCCATGGAATTTAAAATGGGTCTTTTCATCTTAGTTTCAAAGTTTGAAGAGGCTGACCTGTGAGTTTTACTTTTGTCTGCACTGATTGTATTGCTTCTTTTGAAAAAGACTACATTTTTAGCTTTGAAGTCTAGAATCCTGATTTAGTCAAAAAAGAGGATAAGAGAAACAGCTTCAGTTGGGTTTTCATTTACAGAACAACCTGACCTGATTTTGAAGCTGAGTGAGGGGGGAGGAGCTAATTTTCAATCTCTGTTAATACCATTTGGACGAGTAGGGCACTGTCTCCCAAAAGATGGGACCAAATAAAAAGCTAATAGCAATCATCCACAGTTATCTTTTTAATCATTCCAAACCTCTGACATATATTCTAAGGAAAAAAAAAAGTGCCAGTCATTAGTAAATCCTTATGACCCCTCCTCAAATCAGTCAGTTCTTCTAAAAACTAGTGATTTCTTCAGTAATAACCCCTGCCATTTGTGCTCTAAGGAAAGTTTGAGACATCAAAATGAAATCAAGAAAGAAATCAAAATGGGCAACAATACTTCATCAGATATGAAGTCATACTTGTTTTTTAGCTTGATAATAATAGGACTTATTTCAAGGAACATCCCATTTTACAAATAGCTCTGGCCCCTAAAAATAGCATTTTATTACACCAGAATTTTCTGTTTCTCTTCTAACAAAAGTTACTACTTTTGTATCAACAAAAGTATATCAACACCTATATTATAGTAGCTGAGGGATAAATGATTATTTGTCAAACAGTAATTCATAATATCTAATATCATAGTTTTTTGCCCCATAAATTGAAATACTGAAGGTAAAAGGAAAAAAGAAAACAATGTTTGAGAAATATAATACTAATGTACTATATTATTATATTAATATTGCATTTCCAGCCTGAATTACAATGCTCAGGGATGAAAATATATATTAATAAAACTTTATGTTCAATCATATGCATCATGAGTGTCAAAATATCTTGAGCTGTATGTTTTAAGAATCAGAATTTTGGAAACCCATGTATAGTTTTAGCTTAGAAATTGTGCTTACATATACATGCAGATAAGTGATAACCTTTAGCAAATGCTAAAAAAATAACAAAATGCATACAGTTATATCTTTTTTTTTAAAGATTTTATTTATTTATTTGACAGAGAGTGATCGCAAGTAGGCGAGAGGCAGGCAGAAAGAGAGGAGGAAGCAGCCTCCCTGCTGAGCAGAGAACCCATGCTGGATTCCATCCTAGGACCCTGAGAATGTGACCTGAGCCGAAGGCAGAGGCTTAACCCACTGAGCCACCCAGGCGCCTGACACACAGTTATATCTTAATTTAGATTTCATTCTATTAATATAAAGTCATGATTCTTGTCACTTGAAGTATCTATTGAACTACATGTCATCTTAAGTGAATAGTGTAAGTATTCCTTAATGAATATACTTTTAGACTGATAGACTGAATAGACAAATGGGCAGTGGTCAGACCATATATGAAAACAAAACTCTGACCCATAACTTTCAGGCTACAAAGCCAAACCACTATGTGTAGTGGCCAGTCCAGGAAGCCAAACAATAACCTTATAATGAGTGCTCCCAAGTGGCCAAGACTTGATGAATAACTGATAGCTTCCCTAAGTTTTGCCCATACTTTAGATTTAGGACCAATTGGAAAAAACCAATTGTGCTCCCCTGACCAATGACATGGATGTTAATTTTAATTAGCCTAGCTCCAGCTTCCCCATGCCAGCAGTTTCCAATCTGAACATTCCTGAAGCTTTCTCCCTCCATCTCTCTTGTTCTCTTTTTATAACTGTGAATCTTCCCACTCCTCTGTCTTTCTTTGAGTCTTTGCTAAATGCAACTGATGGCAACTGACTTCCTTTCTATAGCAAGGTCATTGGTTGTCTTCATTTATTTACATAGAATCATTAAAATCTCTTATTTCTTGCTCTGCTTCACCATTGTTAAATAACTATGGTAATAAATTTATTGTTTGTGATTTTCAGAAATGCTTTTTCGTGTTTCATATTATATGTGTTTATCTGTGAATATATTGCTTGACAGGTTTTAAAAATTCATATATTTATTATCATACAACAATCCTTAATTTTTTTAAATTTATATGATTTACAAACTCATCATATTAGTAAATGTAATTGATTTTAACTAAAGTATAATATTCAAACCTATGAATATATGAAGTCCATTATTATTTTAATGGGAATTTAGGTTTTTTTTTCTACTTTTGGCTATTATCAAGAATACCTCAGTAAATTTCCTTGTGCATTTCTTCTTGTCCACATTTCACTTGTGGGAAATTTCTCTAGTGTCCATACCTGTGGTAAAATTGCTGGGCCGTTGAATGTGGGCTTTTCCACCTAAATTTAATATTGTAAAATTCCTCTTAAAATAATTGTATCTGCTTACCCTAAAATCATCTGTGTGTATTCTTTATATCCTTAGGCTTTTTAAATTTTGCTAATCTGATAGTTACATTTTATGCCACTGATATTTTAATTTGCATTTCTCTAGTGAAACTGAGCATCATTTCGTATGCTTATTAGCAATACACACTCTCTCTGGAAGAAGTCATTTGACCATTTCCTAGTGCACATTTATTCTTTTTTATATTGGTTTATAAAAGAGAAATTTCACTGGACAACATAAGCTAGCAAGGAAGACTTTTTTTCATGAGTGTTGCATTGGGGGAAAGAGATTGGTTTTAACCCCAATGAAACAAAATAGGCAAGTTTTTAAGCCTTGGGATGAGTTAGTGGAAAAATACTAGAGGATGTGATGGGGGGGTTGATCAATGTACTTAGGTCATCAGTGTTTACTAACTGGAGCATAGGAAAGTCAGGTTCCTACCTTCCCATAAGGACTGGGAAATAGAAGAGGTGCTCTTTCCTTGGATGATTACATTCCAAGGGGATGTCTCTCTGTCTTTGAGAAAGACATCCCTTGGTTCTAGAACTAGAAGAGGGTGGGGAAGATTTATATCTCAAAATTTGGAGAAAGAATTTATAATGGCAAGTTTTCTAAAGTAATGTTCTAAGAAAAAAAGAGGCCAGGGGCCTATAATCAGGAAGAAAGCAATCATAAGTTTAGTTGAACTGAGGAGAATATTAGGCCCTCTTGTTCACATTTCAGTGGGCAGAAGACATGAATGGACATTCTTCCAAAGAAGACATACAGATGGCTCAACGTTATGGATCCTCAGGGAAATCCAAATCAAAATCACAATGAGATACTACCTCCCACCAGTCAGAATGGCTTAAATTAGCAGCACAGGTGGCAACATATGTTGGCGAAGATGTGGAGAGAGGGGAACCCTCTTACACTCTTCGTGGGAATGCAAACTAGTGCAGCCACTCTGGAAGACAGTGTGGCGATTCCTCAAAAAGTTAGAAATAGAACTACCCTATGACCCAGCAATTGCACTACTAGCTATTTACCCAAGGGACCCAAAAATACAGGTTAGAAGGTGCACACCCCGATGTTTATAGCAGCACTATCAAGAATAGCCAAATAATGAAAAGAGCTCAAACATCCATCGACTGCTGAATTGATGAAGAAGTAGTGTGTATATGTGTGTGTGTGTGTGCATATATATATTTTTTTTCACTCTTAATATCACTTTTATTTAATATGCACTACATGCACGTGATGCAAACTGGGAAAGAATCCATGCATTAAAGACAAGACAGACTGGTACTATTGCCAAATGTGCATTGAGTCAATTAGGATGTTGCTCAAAGTTCTTTTTTTAAAAAATTTTTTAAAGATTTTATTTATTTATTTGACAGACAGAGATTACAGGTAGGCAGAGAGGCAGGCAGATAGAGAGGAGGAAGCAGGCTCCCTGCTGAGCAGAGAGGGGGGGGGGTTGGTCCCAGGACCCTGGGATCAAGACCTGAGCCAAAGGCAGAAGCTTTAACCCACTGAGCCACCCAGGGACCCCTTGTTTTTTTTTTTTTTTTTAAGTTCTTTATACTTAATGGTTTCCATGAAAATAAGTGCAGAAGCAGAAATATGTATACATCCCAAAACATCTTCTTCATTTGGTTTCCTGTGCTTTCTTTGCATTCTGTTTTTCTTTTGCCTTTTCTACTAGTGGTGTTAACTGTTGCTGTTCTGCTACAGTCTTTAATAATTCCATAGTGAAAGCCTGGTAATTATGCTTCCTTCTGATATTTTCAATCTTATATCTTTTTAGTTACTGTATTTCTTCTTCAATAAGCATCCGGTTTTTGGCAACCTCTGAGTGAATAGCACTTAACATATTATTACCCTGGTCTGTCTCCATGGGTTCCTCAGCAAGTTGTGTTTGTAACTCTGCTATCTTCTGTTCATATATCATTTTTTTGTCAGACACAATGGCCATTAAGTTAAATCGAATTTCATCTTCACTGTACTTTTGTATCCTTTTTTTCTATGACTGGCTTGACTGTGCTGATCCCATCATCTTGATTGCATGCACCTAAATCAATTATAAATATAATTATATATGAATACACACACACACACACACACACACACACACACACACACACACAGGATGGAATATTACTCAGCCATTAAAAAGAATGCCATCTTGCCATTGCCATGATGTGGATGGAGCTAGAGTGTATTATGCTAAGTGATAAAAGTCAGTCAGGGAAAGATAGATACCATTTGGTTTCACTCATGTGTATAATTTAAGAATCAAAACAGATGAACATATGGGGAAAAAAAGAGAGGGAAGCAAACCACAAGAAACTCTTAATTATAGAGAATAGACTGAGGGTTGATGGAGGGAGGGAATGGGGGGATGGGTTAAGTGGGTGATGGGTATGAAGGAGGCACTTATGATGAGCACAGGTGTTAAATGTAAGTGCAGAATCATTAAATCCTGAAACCAATATTACATTATCTTTTAACTAACTGGGATTTGAACAAAAACTTAAAAGGAATGGGAGAATTGTTACAAAATTGATTTTCATGGTAATTAATTCCCTATATGTTCTATTTATAACTTTGAGACCAAAGTATACATACTGTACAAATAAAAAAAACCTATACACAAATCCTCTTATGATTATCTTTTAATCTTTGTTATGAAATCTTTTTTATTACTGCAGTTTCAAGTTTCAATAGATTAGATTTTTGTCAACATTTTCCCCCATGGTTTGTGTTTCTTGTTAGCTCAGCAGTAGAGATGCTTTTTGGTAGCTTTACCTTGGAAAGCATTTCAGGTTTACACAAACAGAATAGTCATGGGAGGTAAATTAAAAACTGAAAGAATATATATACAGCCTTGTTTTTCCTGGACTTAACGCTAATGGGTACTCCTGTGTATACAGGTGGCTTGTTGATTCAGTGTAAATACACTAAATGTTACATTCATCAGGTTTACTCTGCTTTTTCATCTGGGAGCTCTGGTTACCTGGGAGGAAATTCCAGTACTGTGACAAAAATAGAGCTCTCTCTCAGGGTTATTCTTTTTTAATGTGATAGGAATGATGACTTCATACTCCCTTAAATCTTCCTTCTTTTTGCTGCCAAAGGAATGGGGCTTGTTTTGTGCATAAAAATGGGATATGAGACAGGACTCACTATCAAAAACATACTGTGCTTCTGCAAGCCGGAAGCAGTTCTGTGGCCAGCACTTCTTTGGCCTCCTTTAAGTTGTTAAGCATTGTGCGTGTGAAGAGTGACACTAACTGGCCCTGAAGAAACCCAACCCCAAAGCTACCACTCCATAAAATGGCCCTGCAAAGGGCTTACTGCTCAGTGGGACTTCCTATTGCATCAGAGACTACCAGCACCTGCTCACTTGGAAATGACATCCTTATTGCCAACATGCAATATTTATACTTTTCTGAGCTCCTATGACCCACCACTATTCCGTTTTAATTCTGCCAAATTATGGCAAGTTATCTGCTGCTTTCTCAACCATTCTCCATCCTTAGCACTCATCCCTCCAATCCTCAGAGTCTGTCTGGTGTATAATACCCTTCGATTTTTTTTTTTTTTTTCCTAAAAGGCTAGGTCACTCCTTGACAATTTTTTTGACAAAAAAATTTTTTTTAATAAATTGTTTAATCTCATTGAATCTGCACTGCATGGAGCAAAAAATTCCCCAAAGTTTGTGCATTTTGATGTTTCTGTTCAGTGGCATCTAGCACTGACACAAGGTTTTGCCTATCTTTAAAATCCCTTACATTTTTTCCAACAGAATAGGAGGGGAATAAATTTACATGGGTTTAAAGACATCCATATTTTTCCCCACAAGCAAGACCAGCCTAATTTTTGTTCTTTGAGGCAACTACGATTATTTGTTTGGTTGCTTCTTTTTTTTCCCCTCAGATAGGTGTTAACATCTACATTTATATTCATGATGTAAAATCACCCATAAGGGCACCTGGGTGGCTCAGGTGGTTAAGCATCAGACTCTTGATTTTGGCTCAGGTGGTGATCTCAGAGAGTGCAATTGAGCCCCGCCTTGGGCTAGGTGCTCAGCAAGCTGAATCTTACACAAACCTATCTCAAACACTCTTTGACAAGTAAATGCCAGACTGCAGTCACCCTATCCCATTGTCATTCCCCTTTTATCTCACTGCCTTTTAGTTGTTAGGAAGTACTGACTGTCATCCAGTTTAAATAGGCCTTCTACTCAATAGGTAAAAGGTGGAGAAAGAACATATCAATGAAAGCAGCTTAAAAGAGCTCAGGGTCTACTGCTCAAAACAAGGCTCTTCAACAAGATTTCCTGGGTACTTTAGAGGTCTTTGTAGGTGAATTTTTTAAAAAAGACAATAGTATTCACACATGAAAAAACTCTCCATATCCCACTTTATCCACTGAACATGAATTTTTTTTTTAATGACAGAACTTGTTTGTGATATTTCACCTAGTGAAGGGTTTAAAGGCTCAAACTCAGTCACACTTTCATGTGGGGGTGGGGGTGGGGTGGGGGGGGGAGGGGAGGTAAGCTATTCATGGAGCACCTGCAGTAGATACTTTGATTAAACTTCCTCCAGAGTTCCCTTTGCCAGAGAAGCAGAGAGAAAGGAAAAATGAGTATCTAAGACATGAAGTTGTTCAAAGTTTCCATTATGGAAATACTGAATATGAAATGAACCATCTTAGAAGTGAATGTTCAATGTTATCAACTGTAAAGAATTATATATCTTTTCCTGGGTTAGAAAGGTGTTTTATATACCTTAGTAATATTGGTTAAAATATTATTTTGGTTTTTTCAACTGTTGTATATTTACACAGATATTTTATCTAAACATATAAAGCATCCAAAAAACCCCCCAAATGCTATTTTAATCATTATTAAGGTATATAATACACATACAATATTTGTTTTAAGTATACAGTTTAATGAGTTTTGACAAAAGTGACACCTCTATAACCACCACCCCAATCAGGATGCAGAATACTTTTATCACCTCAGAAAATTTTCCTGTGCCCTCTTGCTGCCAGTGTCCCCCAAGCACCACTTTTTACCCTGCTCCTCTACCACTGGCCTGCTAGCAATCACAAACCTGCTTTGTATCACTATACATTAGTTTTTTCCATTTCATACTGTTATGCCCAGATCATAAGACCACCACCAAAAAGACCACCGAGAGCCAGATGTTCTGAAATGCAAAAGCAAGGCTTTATTCAGGCGGGCAGGCTGCAGCTCGGACCTTGTCCTACACACCGACGCAGCAGAGTCCAGGAGGAGGCACCCGCTGGAATTTTACAGAGATTATATAGGCAATTTTACATGCAAAAAGTACATAGTCACATAGTTACATGTGTAGGTGACCTTGAAAATGATTGGTGTCTGAGGTGACTTAAGCTGTGTTGTCCCAGGAGGGTTGGTCAGTTAGGAAAAACTGCTGACAGGGAGTTTTCCTTACTGGTTGTTTTTCTATCCTTTGTTAGCATATAGGGCAATAACCCCGATTGGCTCGCACTTGGTCCCTCATTTACATATGGAGAATCACCCTCTATTGGTTCATGTCCGATTCTCTATTTGCATATGTAGTAACCATTTCTATTGGCTCTTGTCCCATCCTTTATTTGTATATGTGGGAACCGCTTTGGAATGTCTTCAGCTTAGTGTAAACAGCGAAAGGGCTGCCGCCTTGAATGGCGTCACTTTGGGCCTTCAATACAAGTGAAATGTTACATTCTGGACCCTTTTGCTTCTGGCTTTTATTAGAATAATATTTTAGTGGATATGCATATGTAAGTTATATCCTGTTATTTTTATTCCTGACTTGAATACCATTATAGGGATATACCATGATTTGTTTATCCATTCACTAACCCATACACATCTTATGTATAGGAGTTTCCATAAATGTAGGTTTTTTATTTTTCTTGAGTAAATACCTATGATCTGAACTACAGTGTCGTGTGGTAAATGTATATGTAATTCTGGGTGAAGCCACCTGTTTACTAAAGTGGTTGTACCATTTTATATTTTGAACATCAGAGAATGAAAATTCTGCTTGCTCCATACCATTCTTGACAACACTAGATGTTTTCAAGTCTTTTAAATTTTAGCCAGTATAGTGGGTATATAGTAATTTTTATTTACGTTTTCCTAATTGTAATAATGGTGAACATCTTTTTGTTATAGGCTTACATATCTATTTTTTGGAAGTACCTATTCAAATGTTTTGGCCAGTTTAAATACAGTAAAATTTACTTGCTCTGTTACAAGTTCAATGAATTTTTTTTTAAAGATTTTATTTTTTTTATTTGAGAGAGAAAGGGAGAGTGAAAGAGCTTGGGGGAGGCATAGAGGGGAGAAGGAGAGGGAGAAGCAGACTCCCTGCTGAGCTGAGCCTGGAGCCTAACAGGGCCATAACCTGAAGCTGAAGGCAGTCCCTTAACCAACTGAGTCACCCAGCTGCCCTAAGTTCAAATAATTTTGACAAAAGCATGTGATTATATAACTAATTCCAGAATCAACATCTAAAAAAATCATATCACTGTAAAAATATATTCAAGATGAAAATAGTTTACACATATAAAAATAGCCCTTATGATATCCCTTGGTTGTCTTTTTGAACATTTTTAATTAGGTTGTTTGCTTCCTTAATTTTGAGTTATGGAAGATTATATATATATTCTTGAATACTAGTTTTTCAGCTGAAATAAATATTCTAAATGGTAGCCTTTTAATTTCTTTAATAGTGACTTCTAAAGAGCAGAAGTTTAAATTTTGACATTTAGGGGCACCTGGGTGGCTCAGTGGGTTAAAGCCCCTGCCTTCAGCTCAGGTCATGATCCCAGGGTCCTGGGATCAAGCCCCACATCGGGCTCTCTGCTCAGCAGGGAGCCTGTTAGAGGGTTTTTTGCTTTTGTTTTTGTTTTGGGGGGGCATAGGGTCTGACATGAGATAAAGATAAATTTTTTTTCCAATGGATAACCAATAGAATTGCCATGTTCTCAGTCACAGAGGGAAAGCTTTCATTATTTTATCATTAAGTAGATGCTGGATATTTTTACCTGGTAGATGTCTTTTGTTTTTCTCAGTTTTCTGAGACTTTTTTCATAAATGGGCTTATAATTTTGATAAATGTTTCCTCTACATCAATTGAAATTATGATACGAGTTGTCTTCTTTATTCTGCTAATGTGGTAAATTAAATTGATTTGGTTTTCTAAGTGTCAAAATGACCTTTCATTGCATAGATAAATTCCACTTGGCTGAATTCAATTTGCTACTATTTTGCTAGAGATATTTGAGTCTATATTCATGAGGTAGTTTATAATTTTCTTTTCTTATGCTTTTTTGGTTTTTGGTGTTAGTATAATGCTGGCCTAATTAAGTTAAAGAATGTTCTCTTTTTTCTGAAAGAGTTTTTGGCGGGATTGGTTTATCTCTTCCTTAGATGTTTGGTAGGGTGTTACAGCAAAGGTGTATGAGTTTGAGATTAGGGTTTTTTTTTTTTTTTTTAATGATTTCACCTATTTATTTGAGAGAGAGAAAGGGAGAGCATGGGGGGTGGGGCACTTGAAGGAGAAGCAGACTCCCCGGTGAGCAGGGAGCCAAGCACTGGAGCTTGATCCCAGATCCTGGGATCTAGACCTGAGCCAAAGACAGATGCTTAACCAACTTAGGCACCTAGGGGATCCAAGTTTGGGGTTAACTTTATGTCTAGGTTTATTCATTGTGAATATCTTTAATATATTTCTAGGCAATTGAGATGTGCATTTATTTTTGAATGAATCTTAGTAATATAATCTTTCAAAAAATGTCTATATTTCATATAGATTGTTAAATCTCAATGAATTAGACCATATTTATTTAATGAAATTCCTGATTGTTTTAAGCATGTCATCTTGCTATTTTTTTCCTTGTTTCCCAATATTCTTTATTACTTATATTTTATTTTTATTCTTTCTTTTGATTTTTAAAATATCTCTTTTTACTGTGAAATTGTCTCAATATTCTCTAATTACTCTTTTGTCACCTTTATAATTTGCAGTGATTTTCTTCTTTAATCTTGATATGGTCATTTGAATCCTCTCTATTTTATTTTGTTTACCATAGATAAACATATATAAATATTTTTGAACTTTTCAAAAAAGATGGTATAGTTTCATTGGTTTTCTCTTTTGTCTACTTTCTATTTTAATGATTTCCACTTTTAAGTATATTATTTCATTTCTTCTACTAGCTAAAGTTTTATTTGTTCTTCATTGATTTAGTCTTTTATGATTCTCAATATATTTTGAGTTATAAATATCCTTTTAAGCACTGTGTTCATTGTATCTCACACATTTTCGTATACTGTGTTTAAGTGTCATTCTGTTTCAACCTATTTTCTAATATCCCTAGCATTTTCTTCTTTGATACATGGACTTTCTTACAAATGCTTGTCCTATTCCAAATATTCGGGGATTTTCTAGTTGCCTTTTTTATTATGAATTATAATTATAATTTAACTCCATTTTTGTCTAACTTTATTGAGATTTGTTTCATGAACTGGCATATAATATAGCCTTGTGAGTGTTACATGTTCACCTGGAAGAATGTATATCTGCTGTAGTTGAGTGTTGTGATCTACAAATATTAACTAAGTCAGTTTGGTTTATAGTGATATTCAGATCTGGTATTCTCCTACTAAATTTGTATATAAGTGCTTTTAAAATTCTTGGGAGAAGAATTTTGTGATTTTCAATAACAATGGCAGCTTTATTTATTCTTTGGCTCTGTTAGTTTTGCTCATGTACTTTGATACACAATTATCGAGGGCATGCACATTTACAATTATTAATTTATGAATAATAAATGTTTTAACATTGTAAAATATTTCTTTCTCCTTATTAATATTCCTTTCTGTGAGTTCTAGAGTGATATTTATGAAGCCATACCAGCTTTATCACAGTCAGTGTATCATATATTACTTTATAATCTTTTAATTTTAACTCATATATTTTTCTAATTCAAAAATTTAGAATTTTCCTGTAATAGCAGAGAGTGGTCTTGCTTTTTAAAAATATACCATCTGAGGGCACCTGGGTCGCTCAGTGGGTTAAAGCCTCTGCCTTCTGCTCGGGTCATGATCCCAGGGTCCTGGGATTGAGCCCCACATTGGGCTCTCTGCTCAGCGGGGAGCCTGCTTCCTCCCCTCGCTCTGCCTGCCTCTCTGCCTACTTGTGATCTCTGTCAAATAAATAAATAAAATCTTTAAAAATAAATAACTAAAAATAAAAAAATACAGTCTGATAGGCATTTTTGTTTGCAGTATTTATACCATTTTTATTTAATGTAGATCAATATATTGGGATTGAAGTCCACTGTTTTGCTATTCATTTTCTATATATTCCATCTATTCCTTGTTCTTTTTTTCCTTGTCTTCTTTTGAGTATTATTTTTAGTTTTCAATTTTGCCTTCAATATGGGACTATTAGCACTCTTCTTTTCATTTTAGCAATTTTTAAAATGGAAATTTTGAATTATCCAGCATCCTCTAGATAATATTATTCTGCAATAGTCCATGTTTTATTTAGAGGGTATTATGTGACAAAATTTTAGCAACATTCTTTTATTACTCTCTTCCATTTTTTTGTACTATTGTCATACTTTTCACCTATATATATGTTACAAAACATGTTATATTGTTATTTTTCCTTTAAAGAGTTAACTGTCTTTTAAGGAAATTAAAAAAACAATTATCTTCTGTTTTTCATGCATTTATCAGAACTCTTTATTCCTTGTATAGAACCAGTTTGCATTTACTATTTTTTGCTTCCCATTTGAACTTCTTTTAATGTTTCTTATAGTAAGGGTCTGCTGGAGACAAATTTTCTTTATTTTACCTTCGAAAGATTTTCAAAAGATTAATGGACCCTTTAGAAAAGGTTTGTTGAGTTTGTGTTGGCATAGTTTCTTATCACATTAAAAATGTTTTTTCATTGACTTCTGCTTGCTTTGTTCCCAACAAGAAGTTTGCAGTCATTCTGTATTTTTCCCTCTTTCTGTTCTCTAAATGTCCTCCTTGTCATGTACTTTTATCTATTTGATTTTTTTTCTTTTCACATTTTGTCATTTTTCTTGGCATAATGTGTTGATATTATTATAATAACAGAATAAAAGTACTCCCTTCATTTTTTTTAAGATTTTATTTATTTATTTGACAGAGATCACAAGTAGGCAGAGAGGCAGGCAGAGAGAGAGGGGGAAGCAGGTTCCCCACTGAGCAAAGAGCTCGATGTGGGGCTCGATCCCAGGACCCTGAGATCATGACCTGAGCTGAAGGCAGAGGCTTTAACCCACTGAGCCACCCAGGCGCCCTTCCCTTCATTTTTAAAAATACTCCAACAATAAAGCATGACCTTGAATTCCTCAAAGAAAATTGATCTCCATTTACCCTTTCTCAGGGGAATTATCTGCTACACTGGTCATTTCAACAAGAGTGAGAGAGCCCAGCCAGAAAATAGCTTTTCATTTTTTGGAAATAAATTCCTTTAACTACTTTGACTCTGGTTAATGACAATCATCAGCTGGATAGCTAGTGTTTTTCATTGATTCAAAATTCATTGAACTTTCTTAAAATGCATGGAATTTTTGGGTTGGAAAATAGAATGAATACTATTATTTTAATAAATATACTTCCAATGGCTCAGAATACTTTAAATCTTCTCTTTGTACAACATGTAATATAAGTAGTATTATTTGAAAGGCCTCACAAAACCATTTTGCTTAAATGACAGTTTTAGTAGTAGTAGCTTGTCACTATATATTGAGTATACCAATGACACCCTTATTTCTTATTCATGGTGCTCCTGATAACTCATGACATACACAGTATGTGTCTACTTTTATTACTTTGGGTTAAGTAGGTGGAAAACAGCCTCCTTCATGGTACAGCAAGAGGAAAAGTTACACTCCCTATTAATGAATCATTCATTTTTAAGTAGCCCATGGGGTTAGAAAAAATTGGAGTCAACTGGCTAAAGGTTGCCTATTGCCCTAGACTGAGGAGGAATTATATAGTTTGGGAAAAGGATCCTGTTTCAGAGAGAAGAGAGAAAGCTATATGTAATGCTTTCCTCTTGCTATTGTCACTTTTAGTGGCTTAAAACAACAGAAATTTACTTTTTTGCAGTTTGGGAGGTCAGAAATCTGAAGTCATTTCCACTGGGATAAAGCCAAGGTGTCAGTAGGACAGGTTTCTTCTGGAGGCTCTGAGGAAAGAATTTGTTTCTTTCCTTTCTCTAGCTTCTGGAGGACTCCTGCATGCTGGAGCTCATGACCTCTTCCTCACTCCATACCAATCTCCTGTCCAGTCGTCGTATCTCCTACACCTCACAATCAAACTCCCTCTTCATTCTTTTATCGACACTTATGGCCCAATCAGATAATCCATGAGAATCTTCACAAGATCCTTAACCATATCTGCAAAGTCCCTATTGCCATGTAAGGTAACATTCACAAGTTCCAAGGTTTAAAACCTAGATATCTTTGGAGGCCATGATTCAGCCTACCACAGTAGAGTTCTATCTTTGTCTAAATATGCTAAGATATTTCTCCCATCAAGAAAAACTTCTTTATATACTATGACTTGTGATAATTTAGTAGTTAAAATAAGTATGATCCCCCAAACGCTTTTAAATATGTGCTATCTATAATTAAAGAGTAGTTAAGTCATGCTTTCAGTAAAACATGATCTTAATTTATCAAAGTGAAATTGACATTTTACTGACATGTCTCTTCTCACCTCTTGATTAAATAGTTGTCCCACTTTTCTGTGTCATTCCAAATTGAAACCAATTATGTTGGATCAAGGGACCCACCTTACTCCAGTAATGGTCTCATCCTAATACAGCTAATTGTATCTGCCAGGGACTTATTTCCAAATAAGATCACATTCTGAGGTAATGTGGGTTAGGACTGTAATATATTAATTTGGTGGGATGCAATTCAACCCATAACAAACTGTGAGGTGAAAAACCATTGACTTAAATAATTCCTCTCTTTCATGGATGATAGAGTGGAGCCCAGACAGGTTCAGGATCCTGGCAAAGATCACACAGTGAGTCATAAAGATGTAGCTGAGATAACAATTCCAGATTCCTAATTCCCATTCCAGGGTTCTTTCCATGTTATTTGAACTGATTCTGTTTTGGATAATTAGGTATAGAAATGTAACATTTCTTGGCTGATTTCAGTTGAATGTGTAATCTAGATATGCATGTTTTAAATAAGTAGCAAAGACGGAGTTTAACATTTTCTGACAAGATTTTCTGCCCAGGAGAACATTTGTGAGATTGCTTCTTGTAAGGCATCTTGGTAGCTCAGCCCATCACAATTGTAACTCTGAAGAAATTGCCCGTCAATTTCATATATGCCCTCATTTGTGCCAAACAACTTCATCATGTCAAAGGCAACAACAATGATTAATTTACATACACTGTACTCAATAAGTCATCAGGGGAGGCTCTTACCCTTCCCTGCATTTACAGTAATTCTGGAATGTGCCTACATCACTAATACTTTCCCAGGTTCCATGAAATTTCTATAAAAACAATGTAGCCGCTTACATGCATAATCCTGAGAGCTATTCTTCAGAAATCATCAGGAACCAACCTTGGCACAAAATTTAGGCAGTTAATGAAGACTTAAAGAAATTTTCATGTGACTGGATATTATTTTGAAATGCCAAGGAAGTGGCATCGACATTATTTAGATTCCTTCCAATGTCACTTTTCTTTCAACGACAACCAGAAAACCAAGCAAATTATTTATATAGGTCAAAGTTAGTGTTGCTTTGTAATCTACAATGCTCAATGTGAAACTAGTTAATTCTAAACAGAACAACTGGGATTTTGCTGCCTGGAGCTGTTAAGTACTTTCCATAGAAATTGCACAGGTCTGAGCAAAGTGAGAAAATTTCAGTTGGTGATGAGATTGTAAAATTATCTCCTGATCCTCAGACTAGTTTCTTCCTCACCTCATATTCATTACATATGAAACCAGGAGCCTGGATAATACCTTTCATTGCTCAGTACTATTGGGAACCAAGGATACAGTGGGATTCAGGCTAATTAAAGTGTTTACTTTTTTCCTCTAGAGTAGCCAAATTTTTCTTTCCAAACTGTGAAGTTAGATTTGATTTTTATCACAAATTAGATACTGGGGGATGTTAAAAAACCTGGTACAACTGCAGAAATCTCCATCATTACAGGTTTAAATTGATGATAACCCAAAAGGAATCCATTTACATCAGTCACTGCAGAAACTGTTTTAAATATATTTACTTTCAGTTTTTAAGAGATGATAAAATCATAAACACAGGATAGACTGCTCATTAAAAGTAAAATACAGATATTACTTTTCAAGTCAGAAAAATAAGTTTTTTGGGGCGCCTGGGTGGCTCAGTGGATTAAAGCCTCTGCCTTTGGCTCCAGTTATGGTCCCAGGGTCCTGGGATCGAGCCCCACATCGGGCTCTCTGCTCAGCATGGAGCCTGCTTCCCTTCCATTCTCTGCCTGCCTCTCTATCTACTTGTAATCTCTGTCTGTCAAATAAATAAATAAAATCTTAAAAAAAAAGAAAAGAAAAAGAAAAATAGTTTTTTTTTTTTAAAGTTAGGTACAAGTGTTCCCTTAATATCTTGAACCTTTAAGTCCTAAAAAGAATTACCTATTTAAAACCAAATTTTGATAATTTTAGTTTTGCTAATATAGAAAATTGATATTTTTCACAAAAATGATATGTAAGTAGTATTTGATACTTAGGAGTAATAATATGACAAACTAAAATATATTAATCAGAGAATATAGAAATGCTTACACTCAGATACTCTCAAATCAAGTAAATATCATAAAAACAAGTAAAATTAAAAAATAAAATCTTACAATTTTAGAATATCTGAGATTAAATTATGTAAATGTAGAAAGACAAATCTTTTCATGCCTAAAACTTCATTCTTTTCTCATTCTTTTTTTGTCTGCAATAAGAATTTTGCTCTTTCTTTTCTCTTCTTTTTAAAAAAACTTTCATAGAATACCAAATAGCTGTGAATTCTAAAATGATAACTATGCTTTCTGATAATTCACATTTACAAAATATGTTGGAGGTGTTCGTTTTCCTCTGAAAGTCCTTTAACTGTCTTGCATTCTAGGAAACCTTTTTTCTACTATTGCCCCCAAACGGGAAATAGCCAAGAAACCTGCCAAAATATTTCCTAAGGAAGTTTCTTTGTGTATATAGTTTGTATAAACAAAAGTGTGAATGCTGTAAAAGAACTAAAATGTTACTGAATAGTATTCCCTAGATATTTTCTAAAAGATTTAAAACTGTAAGGGGACGCAAAGTTCACTCAGAATCAGATTCTTAGGAATACGTGGAAGCTAAGTTTCTTTTCAAAACTCATGAATTTAAAATTTCCCTTGATGATTTTTGAGAAATACAAATACTATACGGGAGAAACAGACTAGATTTGTGGAGTGGGAAAACAGAGAATTTGCTAAAAGTCTGCTGAATGTGACCTTGACTGAGTATAGTCACATAAAAGGAGTTAATTTCCTTAACAACACTGTAGTTGTTTTCTTTCTACCAATTTAGGAAGTGATATAATCCAAATCATTTTTAACTTAGAGATCTGAACTGAATCATTAATGTCTCATTAGGCATGACAGGGTCAGGATCCTATAATGACCTCTCTCATCCCACCCTTGTTTTTGGCCTGGAGGTGGTAGACCCAATGTCAATGCAAACCATCATTCCCATAATCATTTTGAGATAAGTAGCATTATAATTCTTTAAAAATATTCAATTTTCCATTGGCAAAATGTGGTTCATCTTTAAAAAATAATCACAAGACACATTTTATTTTATTTTTTTTTCGTTTCCAATAAATTTTCAGGAAGCCTTACATCTTAGAAAATTCTTATGTTTGTGTAAGGTTTTGCAGGTGAGGTATACACACCAGGCGAGATAGGCGCAAGGCAAGTTTTGTTAAAGGCGCCCTTGGGGGAGGTTCCTCGACTCAGGAGAGGAGAGTGGGGGAAGTGGCGCCTGGGAGGGGGCTGAGTGGGCCTTTTATTTGGGTTAAGACAGGGCATGGGTTCACAGCCATATAAGATAAGGTATTTGGTGGTTGGAGGGTAGGGAAGTCCTGACGTTCCTATTTCTCGAATAGGTTTTGGTTTACTTATGGTGACGTGTCCTCGGCATATGTCCTTCTGGTGGGAGAGTCATCATGGGTAGAGGAAGACGGCGGCCTGGAAGATGGCTGCCTGGCTGCCATTTTATTGTTCCTCCTGCGTTCCTGGAGTCTCCAACCCAACAGTTTGTTTCTTAGTAAGTCTTAGTTACTTCTTTCAATATTAATATGCAGAGAGGCTTGCTGAAGATAATGTTTTATTTACCTTGCTCCCGTTACTTGAAACTCAGACATTCATGTAAATGTTGGTACTTGGCAAGGTGGACATAGAATGCAGAAGGGAAGTGATAAGGAAAATAAGAGAAAATTAGATTAAAAAAGAAGAAAAGAAAATTGCTTCCTTCAACACTGAATGCCCTTGAGGATGTTGGAACTGTTATCAGATTAAGTAGGTGATTTCTTGAAGTTCTATTTTTGACTTCATCTTACCTTGAAGAATGAAAAAAGTGAAAGTTTATGTCATTCTATACACTGAGAATTACCTTTATATGTTAATTGACATTCTTGTGATTGCAAGTACCAAAGCTCATGTGAAATAATTTAAACTTAGTAGGGAAATTTATTTAAAGATTTAGGGGATGTCTCACTGAACCAAAAATACAGAGATAATTTGGCTTTTTCTTACATTTAAGTAATTGTTATTAATTTAACACTGTATCCTGGAAATCACTCCCTATCAGATGATGTGGCTCTTTCCAATTATTTTCACAACTGCATAATTCTTAATTGTGTGATACCACTCAGAGTGTTTGTACTGAGTCTCCTGGGGATGAGCATTAATACTTTTTCAAAATTTGCTTTTACATGTAATATCACTGTAAGTAACCTTGTGCATATGTGATTTCATAGTGTGGAGTATATACTTAGGATAAGCTTTTAGGAGTAGGAAAGGGTATTAATTGCCCAATTCCCTTCCACAAGTGTAGTCCAAACCTGCACTCTAACGGGATGAATTAGACTCTTGCTTTGTTCAGAGCCTTGCTGACAGTGTGTTGTGTAGCTTTAAATTTTTTGAAAGCTCGAGAGAAATGGTACCTGTGTCTAATTTTATTCTGTGCATTTTACTATGAGCAAAGTTGAATGTGTTTTTACATGTTAATGACTATAAATCTTATTTTGTGAACTGAATCTTCACTATTTTGTGTGTCTGGGGATTGGCTTTTTCCCACAGAATTATTGATTTGGGGCTGGGTTTCATTTTTTTTTTTTCTCTTAAAAAAAATTTTTTTTTTCCCTTTTAAAAAAAAATCTCATTATAATTAGGTGAAATAGCCTTTCATCTACTTTTTATGTTATATTGGCTGGAAGTATTTTTTTCTCTCAGTTTTGTTTTGGCTTTGCCTGTGGCTTTTTTTCCTTATGGAAAAGACTTTGTTTTAACTGTTTAAATTAGCTATCTGTTCTTTTATTGCTTCTGGGATTTAACAAAATATTAAAATACCTTCCCTGCCCCAGTTATAAATTACTATTTTTTTTTTTTTTGGACAGACAGAGATCACAAGTAGGCAGAGAGGCAGGCAGAGTGAGAGGAGGAAGCAGGCTTCCCACGGAGCGGAGAGTGGGATGTGAGGCTCGATCCCAGGACCCTGGGACCACGACCTGAGCCAAAGGCAGAGGCTTTAACCCACTGAGCCACCCAGGCACCCCTTGCTTTACATTTTTAAAAATTATATTTGACCATGGTGAGAACACAACCTGAGGTCTATGATCTCAATAAAATTTAAAATGTACAATGCAATATTATTTTTATAATACGGTATTTTTAACTGTAGCTTAAAACTATTATATAGCACATACATGTCTAGAGCTTAGTCATCTTGCTTAACTGAAACTGTATGCCATCTTCGATTAGTAACTTTCCATCTACCCCTCCCTCTAGTCCCAGGCAACCAGTCTTCCACTTCTTTGATTCTGTGAATTTGACTATTTTAAATATCTCATATAAGTAGAATCGTGCTTTGCTTTTATGTCTCAGATACATTTGGAAATTACTCTAGGGAATGGTGTCTGATGTGGATTCATTCTTGTCTTTGTCCAAATCGTTCCCTGATTTTCCAAACTTTACATATTTTAAAAATTACTAAATTCCTAACTTAGGTGAGATGCCTCCTTTATTGTGTATTAAAATGCCATATAAACATTGATCTGCATTTTGGATTTCTAGTCTATTCCATTTGCCCATCTGTATGCGTATGCACTACTATGTTCTTTCAATTATAAAGGATTTATGTTATATTAGTTATCTTGTAATAGCCCTTTATTACTCCTCTTTCTCTGAATTTTTGTAGATATTCTTGGAGGCTTGCATTTCTATGTGAACTTATTTTCCTTATAAACCACTTATCACAGTCACAGGTCTATAAGTCAGTTATTTAGGCTTGACTCTGCTGGGCAATTCTGGTCAAGGCTGCAATCACTGATAGATCTGTAGTTGGCTTGTCAGATAAGTATCTCTGCTTCTGGGGACTGGCCAGAAGTTAGCTACACTAAAATAGGGGTTTGTGAATTACATGTCACTCATGCAACACACTTAACTAGGGTTGTTCGCAGGGTGACTCAGCAGAGGTCCAAAAGTGTAAACAAAAGGGAGCAAGGTATGTTGAGACCTGGCTTCAGAACTGACACAATGTTGTTTCTCTACATTCTATTTTACTTGCCAAAGAAAGTAAAAAGGTCAGTCTTGTTTAAGGGATGAAGAAATAGTTTCTATCTTTTGATGGAAATAGCTAAAAAAATGGCATTGCAAATTGCAAAGAGGCATGATTTAGGGAAGGGAATTATTTATGGCCATTTTTACCAACCTATTACAGTCTGCCCACCTGCCATGCTTCTTTACATTCCTCTTACATGTGAAATGTACTTCTCTGTACGCAAGGACATCTAAAAGACTAATCTAATTATGATGTCAGGTACGGAGTCCAGAATTATATGACCTATATTATGTCCAGATGAAACTCTGTATGTTCTGGAGATCTATCAACTAAAAAGACAAGTTATCTGCCCCATCTGCACCCCGTCCTACATGCAGTGGGGAGACAGGGATTGCATAACCAGAAAAGATACTTTCATTGTCAAAGGGCCACACGAGGCATGCACAGTCACTGCTGTGTTGCAATTCTGAAATTCTACTAGACAAACATTGCTGCCCTGGTCATGGAGGAGAAATGCCCCTTGATTAGTGCCTAGTTCTGCTTTGTGGAAATGGTTCCTCGGTCCATTGTTTCCTACTACTCCCTGCAGGTAACTCACTATGTCTATGTTCTCCAGGGCTCTTGACTTCATCTAGAGTCTTCACTTCAGTTTATGTAGTGTCCTTCCTTTTCCATAAAAGATGGCCTATTTTGGCAGCTAAGCAGCTTTCTACATATAGAAATATAAAAATATCTCGCAATTTGAAAAATCTCAATTAATTTTGGTATGAGCTACAACATATTTCGTAGTACATCTTTTGAAAATTTTGCAGTTTCCTATGACTCCAACCGCATTCAACAAAAGCCAGACTCAAAGTTAATTAAAATATGCTTGTTTTTCTAGATTTACTCAGAGCTGTTCTAGATTTGTCATAATGCTATGTGACAATATTTTTATGATTCTTTCAACATTTTTGTCAAGCTGAGAGGGTCCATTAGGTACCATTCTAAATCACCCTGCAGTCGAAAAAATAAATCACATCCATGATTTGTCATAGACCCCTAATTCACCTTTTTGATTTTTTTAAATTGGATATTATTTGGAGAACCAGGCATTAGAGTACAGGGATGTATCAAATGAATGCCATACTTTGGGATATTTCTAGGTGATCAGTTGGCCTTTGGAAGATGATTCATCAGCATTACCCTGTGAAGTAAGGTTTTTAAAAATATCTCTACTTCTGTATATCTTAAGTTAGAGTTGTGGGAGTGGGACTTGGTTGGTTGAATGAAAAAGCTCAAAGGTATAGGGAAAGCAGTACTTCAGTGTAGCAAGCAAAAAATAAATTAGGGACTGGCAGAAACAAAATGTTCTAATTTGTCTATCTAATAGATAATTCTGTACAACTTTAAATTGACTGAAGGTAAGGAATCAGGTATAAATAGGAATAGGATATAAATAAGTAAGAAAAAGAGTGTGCCGGATAAAGAAGAAAAGGCACTGGTAATTTTATACAAATGGGATTAGCATTTATTTACATTTTTTTTTTTTTTACTTTTTCCATTTAGCTCCTATCTTTGAAACATTTCCCATTTTCTTTATTACATAAACCATGTTGTGAAGGGGCAGGAATAAATTTAGTTAGGAAATTATCTTAGGGTGAAATTTGGATTGCTATTCTGCAAAACAGAAGTGAGCCTTAGTTTTAAATGTAACGTACATTGTCTTAAAGGGGTGGAAATGTTGACAATGCATGTCATAAAAAGGCCAGGATAATTCAATGGAGAGTCCACTATTATGATAAATGCATAGCCAAGTATTTAAGGAAAGAGAGAAATTTTACTCTATTAAGAGAGTTAGGTGAAAAAGAATAACTTGTTATTTGTCAAAAGTGGTAAGAGAAATAAGACAACTAACCACGAAACAAATAACTTCAGGGAATAAAGATAATAAAAATACTGATTAATTTAAGAAAAGCTTAAAACTTGGAAGTGAGAATTACAACTCCAATAATGTAAGAAGAAGCAAAAACTTTGAATGATTTATAGACCAAGTACCCAATACTGAGTTTCTATGGAACTTCCAGAGGAAATCTTGTATTATATGACAAAACAAAAATTCCATTATTCAAAAAAGTTCAGAACCATTACAGAATACATTCTCTGAATACCACATTATAAATTAAAGCACAAAAAAATCAAGATAGGTTCAAAATTTCATCATGTAGGTGGTTGAATGTAGTTTAGTTCAACAAACATTTTGTAAGTATTTATCATATGCTAGAGACTGTGGTAAGTGTTGAAGATTCAAAGAAAATTGACAAATAAATATTTAAAGATGAAGTAAGGGCTAATCTGTTATACATGAAGATAGTGAACTAATATGAAGTATTCTGAAGGATTCACAGTAATTCTATAATAGGAAATTGAATATAGTTAGGATTGAGGATTACTATGTACTAGGTAGCCAAAAAGCAAAAACCAACACAAGTCTTTGCTTTTAACAATTTAACATCTGCAGGTCATCTTCCCATGTGAGCCCTTCTAAAAATGTCTACTGTATACAGAATAGCCACTATAGATGCAGCTTAAAAGGTGGTTATCCACTCTGCAAAGGGAGGAAATCCCATCTACCACCTGTGAGCAGCAGCCCTTCTTTCTCTAGTTCTACCACAATTCTGCAAATATTTTTAAATATGTGGACTAAAATGAATTTTCTTCACCCTTCCTTTATCTTTAAGTATATGCTTATAAATAGGTAGCTATTATCTATTAGGTTGAGGAGAAAAGGAATAAGGAAATAAAAGAACTAGTTAAAACAACTAGATGTTTGCAAATTCCAGCAAGGAAATAAATATAGGTATAGGCTACTTCTGCCTACTTCTAAAAATGTTTACAGCAGAGGTGTTCTGTAAGTGGCCTTCTTTGGGAATTTATGATTACCCTCCTGGAATATTTATTTGATATTTGGTTAGCATTTGTCTAGCACCCCAGTTTTTTAAGGGTTCTTTACTCATCATAGTGAGTTGAATCTTTATTAGTCAGAGATCTGAGCCTTTATTTATCTTCAATACTGAATATAGACTTTCAAGGTAAAGTTACAAGGAGTGCCCCTCCATTCCTTTATTCTCCCATTTTCTCTCTGAAACTCTGTTTCATCTTTCTAGCAGTGATAATTACTACAAACCAACACAAAAACTCCCTTTCTTGCTTGTTACTTTTTAAAAGATTTTATTTATTTATTTGAGAGAGAGAGCAAGAGAGCACAAGCAGGAGAAGTGGCAGAGGGAAATGGTGAAGGAGGTGCCCCACTGAGCAGGGATCACAACTTGGGACTTGATCCCAGGACCCTGAGATCATGACCTAAGCCTAAGGCAGATGCTTAACTGACTGAGCCATTCAGGCACCCCTAGAAACTCCCTTTCTAACTGTTTCACCCACTGTCATGAAGTCTTAAGAACAAAAAAATATTAGATGAAGATCTCAACTTTCAATTCAGTGTAGCTACTTTGTCCTCTGGTAGAATTCCTTTAAAAAAATCTTTTTTTAAAATACTAGCTCCTGTAAATGAGTACAGATAAGAGTAAAAGATGACAAAGAAAATTTTGGTGAATAAATAATTATGTGATTAATAATAGCTGCTCCTCATGCTTCCATCCCTGAAGGCCAGAGCCTTTGTGATTTGACTATGGAAGAAAAAGCTGCTAGATAGCACATATTACATCCTGAATCAGTGTTCCAATCTTGAAAAGTCTTGCCTTTACACGTAGCACCATAATGGAGTGTTCAATATCTGGTTCGGGATGATAGGGTAAATGGTAGGAAGCATACTGTGTGGATCTTTGATATATTCTTTCCCTGAAAAGTGATTCCCTTAGTTAGAAGAAATATTTTATGAAATGCAATGATGATATATATATATATTTAGTAATCTTACAATCCTTTTGAGTCATGATAGCATAGCTCAAGTTTAGTATCTACTACTGCTATCATTGGGTTGTCATCAGAAGCATTAGACATTTCAACTTGATGTTGGCAAAGGCCAGTGTTGTAGAGCCCATGCAAGGTTGGCCTGACTTGCCAAATGGCCTTGTATTTATGAGTCCACTGATTGAGCAGAGATATAAATAGTAAAGAAGAATGTCACATATATATAGAAGAGACCATCTTGTTTTCTAGATTAGAGGAAACATCCTCTGAAATGAGGCTCTTTTGAGACCACTCACAGAGGGTATAAATTTTCTTATCCTCTGGTTCATTTCTAGTGCTTTATACTCATCCTTTATGCATTCTTTCCCCAAATCTCTTCATCACACTGCTTCCAAGTCTCTATTCTGGTCCCAGTAAATGACCATTAATTTAGCCATTGTCCATTAATAAGTATAGGTGCTTACCTCAGGCTATCTTGCTTCCCCCTAAAATGACACATACTGCTTAGTTATTCCCAGAGGCAGGATTTCTCTTCTTCAGTTTTCTTCAGGGCATTTGTGTTTAGAAAATAATGCTAAAAAGATCCACGCTTCGCTGGTGCTTGCATATTGTGCAGCATTATCTGTAAAGCAGAATTATTTTCCTTATCAGTTAACACTGCTTAGGGAATTCTCAGTGAAGGAATAAAGAGGGCCAGTTGTAGGATAGCTGTTACCATGCTAAAAATATGGAACACTTCCTTGTGCCATTCTGGGCCTGCTCAAATTTTTTAGGGACAGGCACAAGAAATGCCTCTGGGTATCTTCAATGATATGGCAGATGGATCTGCTAATGCCCAATTTACAGGAAAGATTTGGATAGCCTAGTCAGTTGGTACCCCATGGTCAGACATTTGGAATTCATTGTTTCCCAGTGTAAAGATATTAGTTGATTTTCAGAGGGTGGTAATTTACTTATCGAAGAGGGCATAGCTTTGCTACAAGATGTTAGATGACTTCAAACCAGGTGTCTTTTCAGGGATTATGAAAATATAAATCATTTCAATCTGATACTTTGAATATCACTGGGCTAAAATATCATTGGGACAAGAGTCTGACACACTTGTAATGTGGCCATGTAACCCTTTCCATGCATGAGTCTTGATACAATCTAGAAATTTTCAAAGATTATTTTTCAAAATATTACTTTTTTGCAAAAGACCCATCTTTAGAGGAGTGTTATCCAAAATATGCAAAGAAAACTTTTTTTTAAGATTTTATTTATTTATTTGACAGAGATCACAAACAGGCAGAGGCAGGCAGAGAGAGAGGAAGGGAAGCAGACTCCCTGTTGAGCAGAGCCCCCGATGGGGGCTCCATCCCAGGACCCTGAGATGATGACCTGAGCTGAAGGTGGAGGCTTTAACCCACTGAGCCACCCAGGCGCCCTGCAAAGAAAACTCTTAAAACTCAATAATAAAAATAACAACCCAACTTAAAAATGGGCAAAGACTATAAAACAGACACATCACTAAAGAAGATGTAGGTGACAAATAACCATATTTAAAAATAATTCTTTTAGTTTTGTTGATTGTTTCCTTTCCTGTACAAAAGCTTGTTAGTTTGATAAAGTCCCAATCATTTATTTTTGCTTTTGTTTCTCTTGTCTTAGGGGACATAGCTAGAAGGAAGTTGCTGTATAGCCAGTTTCAAAGAGGTTACTGCTAACATTCTTCTCTAGGATTTTTGTGGTTTGGGGGCTCATATTTAGGTCTTTAATCCATTTTGAATTTATTTTTGTGTGTGGTGTAAGTAGGTGGTCCGGTTTCATTCTGTTGCATTTAGCTGTCTAATTTTCCCAACATAATTCGTTGAAGAGATTGTCTTTTCTCTGTTGCATATTATTGCCTACTTTGTTGAAGATTAATTGACCATATAATTGTGGGTTCAGTTCTTGGTTTTCTATTCTGTTTCATTGATCTATATGTCTATTTTTTGGACAGTACCATACTGTCTTGATCACTTCAGCCTTGTAATATAACTTGAGGTCTGGAATTGTAATGCCTCCAGCTCTGTTTTTCTTTTTCAAGGTTCCTTTGGTTATTCATGGTCTTTTGGGGTTCCATACATATTTTAGGATTATTTTTTCTAGCTACTAACTGGAATTTAAATAAAAATTTAAAAAAGATACTCTTGACTATATGTCATCAGTAAATTAAAACATTGAGATACCACTACCCCATCAAAATGGCCAAAATCCAGACCACTGATAACACCAAATGCTGATGAGGATATGGAGCAACAGGAACTCTAATTCCTTGCTGGTGGGAATGCAAAATGGTACAGCCATATTGGAAGACAGTATGTAGGTTTCTTACAAAACTACACATGCTCTTAAGAAATGCACCAGCAATCACAAACCTTATGAAGACTTATGCCCATGGAAAAACCTGCATATGAATGTTTATAGAGTTTTATTCATAACTACCCAAACTTGGAAGTAATAAAGATCTCTTTCAGTAGGTGAATGGATTAAAAAAAATGTGGTACCTCCAGACAATGGAATATTGTTGTGCACTACAAAGAAATGGGCTATCAAGCCATGAAAATATATGAAGAAAACTTAAGTGCATATTAGTAGGTGAAGAAAGGCTACATATGTGTGATTCTAACTATATGACATTCTTGAAAGGCAAAACTATCGAGACAGAAAAAGGATTTTGTGGTTTACAGGGGTTGGATGGAGGGGGAAGATTGAAGAGATTAAGTACGGAGGATTTTTAAGACAGCAAATATACTATATGTGATACTTTAATAATGGATGCATGTCATTATATATTTATTCAAATCCATAGATAGTACAACCCACCCCAGGAGTAAACTAATGTAAACTATAGGCTTTTGGGTGATTATGATGTGTTCAACATTGGTACTAAATGTACTACTCTGATGTAAGGGAAAAGATTGATAATAGGAAAACCTTTGCATGTATGGGGGCTGGGGATATATGGGAAATCTCTGTACTTTCTTTTAATTTTGTTGTGAAATAAAACTTCTTTGAAAAAATAAAGTCTGAAGAAATAAAACATAAAAATTATATTTTTGACTTATAATAAAGTGCACACAAGTATACACCTGTGTAGCCATCACTCAGGGCAAGACTTAAAACATTTTAATCTCTTCAGAAGACTTCCTGATGCCCTTTCACAGTTTATTCTCTCCCACTCCCGCACCCAGAAATAATCACTTTTCTTGACTTCAAGTCATATAATTTGAAATAGTTTTGGCTCTTCTTGAACTTTATATGAATGGAATCATATAATATGTAGTCTTTTTTCTGACTTAATTTTGCTCATCACAGTATCAGTGAGGTTCATCCATATTGTTGCATGTAGCAAACATTTGATCATTTTTATTGCTAAGTAGTATTTCATTGAATGAATATCATTTCTATACTTATCCATTCAACTCTTGACAGGTATTTGAGCAAGGTGAAGTTTTTGACTTTGATGATCAAAACTTCCATGAACATTCTTGCATAGGTGTTTTCCGCTACTCACTGTTCTCACTTACTTTGAGTATACACTTAAAAGTGGAACTGGTGAATCTTATGGAAGTCACATATTTAGCTTTATATTTGAAATGTACTGAGTGTTTTCCAAACTGGTTTTACCAATTTACATTCTCACCAGCAATACATAGACCTCCAGTTGCTACGTATTTTCTCCATATACATTAGAGAGTGTGTGGTAGTACCTAAATGCAGTGTTATTTTGAATTTAGCAAAGGCTTGATATTGTTTTGATAATCACCTGCTATTTCAATATATTTTTTTGTGAAATGCCTGCCACAGTCTTTTCTCCATTTTTTGTTGTTTTCCTTCTTTTTATTTTTGATTGAGAGGTGGTTATTTTTTTATTCTGAATATGAACCTTTTGTTGCGTATATTATATACATGCCTTTCACCAGTTTAATGATTTAAAGCTTTGAAAATGACAGCAAATGTTCTGATCATAGGTTTCTTTTGGATTTACAGAACAAAACTATATATGTCACTTCCTTGAAAATTACTATATAGCACATTTTAAAGTGGTTACTGTTAGCCATGGGGGACATGAAATAGCCTCATTGTCCCTTCCAAGAGGGATGAGTTGCAGGTCTCATTGTACTTTTATGTTCAAGTTCTTTGCCTCCCATTTTTGGACTTGCAGCCCAAAATTAGGCTTGAGATCCAAGGATATTTTATTGAAACTCATTTGAATAATTGAAACTTCATGTAACTTTTAGTTCTGTAGTTCAATTTTCTCCTTCACTTAAGGGTTAAGCATGTTAAACTTTTATGTGATTCAATATTCATAATCTATTCTCTGCTAAAAGCTTAATATAACCAAATAGATCAAGAATTATAATTGTTTCAATTATCATATTACTAATTTTCAGTTGTGAAGGATAAAAATACATTTCAGTATAATTAAAAAATCATAACTCACCATGATTTGGGGAAGGGATTCCATTGGGTTCATATATACGATGGATCCTTTGGTCAGTCTTACAATTCGCAGAGGCATAAAAGGGGCCAGTAGCAGTAAAGAGCAGGAACAGCAGATTGAACATTTCAAATAATATTTTAGAGTTTCATAAAAATTTCTGATAGGGAACATCAATTGCCCCTCAATATTTCTAGGCAATTCTATGATATTTCTGCAATTGACTCTCTCAAGTGATATGTAAAGCTTTGTCCATTCTTCTTTTTTTTTTTTTTAAGTTTTTTTTTTATTTATTTGTCAGAGAGAGTGAGCACAGGCAGACAGAGTGGCAGGTAGACGCAGAGGGAGAAGCAGGCTTCCTGCCAAGCAAGGAGCCCGATGCGGGACTCGATCCCAGGATGCTGAGGTCATGACCTGAGTGGAAGGCAGCCGCCTAACCGACTGAGCCACCCAACCGACTGAGCCACGCAGGCGTCCCTGTCCATTCTTCTTAATCCATCAACTTCCCAACACTCTAAGACCCCACAGAGCCAATTTCAATACCTATCAGCTCTGAGGGAGTAAAATCAATGTAAAAAGTGCCCAGAGTGGACTTTTCTGCTCTTTCCTCTCCTAGGTCTACCTGACCCTAGAGAGATTTGGAGGTAAGTAGGCAGGGATTTGGAAGAGATGAAGATACACAAGACAGAGATCTCCAACAGAAGCCATTTGTGTGTGAGTCATCATTCCTTATAGTCATAAGACAGAGAGAAGACCTCACAGTACGTCAAGTCTGAAACTTGATTATACAGTACTAGAAAGAACTGGGCATTCTGGTAAACAAACTGAGACTTTTTGTGCCTTTATTTTGTGAATTGAGAGAACCACAAGTGTGTTAGTCAACCTGGGCTGCTGAAAAAATTTACTGTAGGCTGGGTGGCTAATAAACAACAAATTTATTTCTCACAGTTTCTGGAGGCTGGGAAGAGATTAAGATGCTAGAGTGGTTGGGTTCTGGTGATGATAGCTCTTGTCAAGTTTGCAGACTGCCAACTTCTTGTTGTATCCTCACAGGGCAGAAAGAGAGTGAACTGGTTCTCTGTCTTCTCCTTATAAAGGCACTGATCCCATTCATGAGGGTGCAGCACTCTCCAAATACTGCAATAGGGATTATATTTCAACATATGCTTTTGTGTGTGTATGTGGGGGGGGGGGTGACACAAAGATTCAGTCCATGATGATAATCTCAATATAGGAGTCAAAGAGAAAATTGCTGAGATAATCTTTTTTACCTAAATGAAGATGCAAATATTCCCCTATTAGATAAATTTTAATGAGTCAGCAGGAGTTAAAAGTTGCATTTTGATTTTGTCATGAGATGAGCTTATTCAACAAAGTAATTAAAAGTGATACACCAGGGAGAGGGTGGTGGAGTTACATTGTATGTTTAAATAAAAATTAATAAAAAAAAGTGATACATCAATTTCTCCCCCAACTCACTAAATTGGAGGGGTAGATAAAACACGAAAGACTGTGGATTCTGAGAAACAAACTGAGGGTTTGGGAGGGGGGGGTGTGGGTGGTGGGTGAGCCCGGTGGTGGGTATTAAGGAGGGCACGTATTGCATGGTGCACTGGGTGTGGTGCATAAACAATGAATGCTGGGACACTGGAAAGAAATAAAATAAAATAAAATAAAATAAAGTAAAATAAAATAAAATGGGAAAAAAAGTGATACACTATTCTTTCCCTTCTTTTTTGTTTCTCTTCCCTCTCTTACTAAATAATTAGGCAGGAGAAACTGCACTGGGGATGATGGGCCATGGTAGCCCAGAGGAAGTGTGAGAGTCAGAGCTGGTGTCAGAGAGCCTGAGAAGAATAAGAAAGATACCTACACATAGAGGTAGCCTTGCCTAAAGTATTGAGCCCAAGTGGAGGAAGGGGAATCTATGAGATGGAGAGGTGGGGGTAGGGGGAGGCAGTCAGTGTGAGTATAGGAGGCAGAGCCCAAGCAGAGTGAGGAGAGCATCTATCCAAAGCCTTGTCTATCCATGAGCTTCACCATCAGATGATTGGATGGGTACCTGACTGTTGAAACTGTGAAGTCAATTGCTAGAAGTCTGATGGGGGGCTGTTATACAGAGGCTTCTGGGAGCTGTTAGTGAAAGGGGATTTGGGGAACTGAGAGACGGAAAATAGAGCAGAGTCTCTCCATTCATTTTATTAATGTCCTTGTATTCAGTTCCATGCATTTATCCTCATCCTCCCCTGGATTTGGTGCTGCCAAATAAAGCCAACCTCTTGCTGGAATTCACGGGCCTAAAGAAAATATAAATAAATAAACCACCAAGAAGTGATATGTTTGATGGTTTGGCTACTGGTATTGCTTTGGCATAAGATGGGCCTTTAAATCCTAGGTGCATGCACGTGCGCGCACACACACATACACACACACACACACACACACACACACAGAACAGTGTATGGGGTAGAGAAAGTAGTGGCAATGGATGGGAAAGCAGAGCCTGCAGAAATCAAGTTTGCCAGATTGTACTTTGACCCAAAGCAGTTCTAAAGCACACTTTGGCATAAGTCTCAGAATATGAAAACACACAAGAGACTATGAACTTAAAATTCAGGCTTTAAATGCATTCAAATAGAAATATTTGTGGCATTTTTTGCAGGACCAGATATTTTATACATTTAAACATACAATTTTTTAAATTTGTATCTGGCATACTCATCAATATAGATTATCAATTTAATGGTTTAGTTGTATAAAACCCAAATCAGACAAACAAAACTCACCCCCTATATGTTAGACATTGTACTCATTTGGTCATTGTACCCTTGTCTTAAAATGCAACCCAGGATTTCATCATCCCATTTACTCTGAGCTAAACTAAGATTGCTGCTTTTCCTTCAAAAACTCCAAAAATTTATTAAGAAATAACAAAAAGCTCTTCAAAAATATAAAGAAATAATTAACATTCTAAACTTATTTGTGACAGGAGTAATTGGCTAAATAATGCAGGGGTCATCCTAACGATGTATTTCATGCACAATGGGAATTTTCAGGCATTGTCTTCTGAAATAAAACAACAAAAGCTTACAATATAACAAGAGTATTCTATTTTTTTAAAAAAGATTTTATTTATTTATTATCTGACAGAGAGAGAGCACAAGTAGGCAGAATGGCAGGCAGAGGGAGAGCGAGAAACAGGCTCCACTTTGAGCAAGGAGCCCAATGCAGGGTTCAATCCCAGGACTCTGGGATAATGACCTGAGCCGAAGGCAGATGTTTAATGACTAAGCCACCCAGGCACCCCTAACAAGAATATTCTAGAGGGGTGAAAAGCAGAAAGTAACTCACTTTTAGAAATAAATAATTCGGTTTTATCTATTTCTCCCCTCCCCACTCCTAAAAGCCCTTCAACTTCCACCACCATTGAATGATGGTAAGAGGGAAGATGAACTGCTAACAGAATTCTCAAGGTAAACTGTATAGTTTAAAATCATTGCTGAAACTTCATCTTGCCAGGCTTCAAATTTGCATTTTTACTAAATATATATTGTTCTTCCTTCTTTTAAAAAGCATTATTTAAGGAGCATAGTTTGTGTATATTTACATTTTCTTCTAGATTACACATATAAAGTCTTTTCCCTGGATATAGATGCTCTCAATCATGAGAGAATCTTAATCTTCAGAATTCCTGAAGCATATTTTTTGAGATTTCATGTCTTTAACTACATTTAATTTATTTCCATATTTATGATGAGGAAACAGGGTAGATATATGCACAAATCCATGATAGGAACAAATCATATAGACAGTTTCTGAATTCTGCCTTTAATTTGGCAAAAGCCTATAAATATGGAAAAGGCTTTTTATATGTGAGTGTTAAACAACCAAACAGAAGTTCTTTTATTTCCACACTGCAAAGATTTAAGAAGAAATACCAGTTTATTAAAATGGTACTTCAGACAGATGGTCTTTAGCCAATGTTTTAAGGCAGATTAAACCAATGTTTCAAGATAGAATTGATCTGTCCAATATATATGATACCTACCTTTTTGAGAATGACCCACTGTCACAGCAGTAATTTGTTCATTGGAGATAAACTTTAGGTTGTGGAGATAATTTTCCATTTTCATTTAACGTACTTCACAAAAAGTTGGTTTAGGTCACTGAAGTGATGTTTCCATCAGTCTCAGGCTGCTTTTCAAGGCTTTTTCAAGAATGAGATAATAGGGATCTGGAGAATACACGTGGGGAACAATGAGTCTCTCATGTTTCACATTTCTTCACTTCTTAGTAGACCTTTTTTCCCATTGAATGGCTGGGTTGGCTGAATGTATTTTTAAACTATGAAGATTTTTTTCACCAATGAAAACAAATCATGAAATATGCTACATCCATATCCTTTTTGGAAATTTTTTATTACTTTAGTGTATTATACAAAGGGAAAAGATTAGAAGTAGTCTTGAGAAGCATTTTATGAATACCTCTCATGCAGGGAGAAGGAATTAATGCCCAGAGGTAAACTCCCTAATATATTTCTTAAGCATGGACCACAAAATAATACTCCTTTGACTGCTTTTCAGATTGGTTTTTAAAGCTATTTTGAGCAGATTTTTTATGAAATATTTCTGCAGACCAAAACCCTTTGCTTCATCAGAACAATATTCCTTTTGATACATGGATTCCAATTACTTGATTTGTAAGGTAATGCTATAGGGTAAAGAGAGTTAGGGAGACAAAAATCTTTCCTTAGTTGGCTATGTGCATGCACATGTGCATGCACCCACACGGGCACACACACCCACACACACATACACACATATACATAAACAATGGTAGTGTATTTGCATTGTAGAACAAATGAAATTATAGACAATTAACATAAAAACAAGAAAATCAAAACTACATTGCCCTTACCAGAGATCACCATAGTTAACACCTTAGTGCATAACCAGAGGTTTGCTGAAACTGGTTCCTACTCTCTCCCAGACCTAATTGGGCACACCTTTTTTCTACTTGTGTATTCAGGGACATTGTATTGATATTGTGTTGATTGCCAAAAGGCTGATTGCCATAGTGGGAGTACTTACACCATGAAAATCAGTAAGTGTTATATATTAAACCTTCCTCCTCCAAGTGGGTTTACCAGCATATTACTATAAATACCCTTCTAGAACTTTCTCTGTACATACATGTGCATATATATTTAGTTTTACCCAAATTAGATCATAAGTATGTGTTCTGTCTTGCAACTGTTGGTTCTGGTTAATAATTTCCACCATTCCATTTAAATAAAATATTATATTATCAACCAAACTGTATATGCATATTGATTTATATATAAAAATACAAGACATCTTTTTACAGCTGATTTGACCTAAAAACCATATGTGGTGTGATAATTTTTTTACTATTCCTTCAAAGGATTTTGTTTCTGATTTTAAAATGTCAATCCTAGAACAACTTTTACCAGAGCACAACCAGATTTGGTTTTGTTGTTCTCTTCCAGATATTTTGGACTCTGATATAGGTTTAATTTATGTTCTTTTTGTATCCGAGACAGTGTAAGGTCATGGGTAATGTTTGAGGACCCTGAAGCTAGACTGCAGCTCTGCCACTCCCCAGCTACCTGGATATCGGACAAGTTCTATAACCCTACTGTTCCTTATATAGTTACTTTATATGTAAAATGGGGATGATGAATACCATCACTAATTGGAAAAGACATATTTTACTTTCCAATGTCTTTGCTGTATCTTAAAATCAATATAATGTTTATTGGTCAGCTTTGTTTTCTTTCTTCGTGGCAAATAAAAATGTTACGTCTTACTTCTTGCAATCTATGGTGTAATGGTGTGTTAAATCAAGTAAGTTCTGATACAGTTATGTACTTTATAGAATGTCATTATGTTCATGTATATAAATATATTTAAACATATGAGCCTAGAACACAGGACATAATTGACTAGCTTTAACTATTTTTATTATTGATAACACTGATGTGGAGGAAAATGAGAGTTCTTTTTCACAGAAATTTTCTCAATAAATTGATCATTAGAATCTTTTGGTCTGTTAAAACTCAATTAAAATTTTAACAGAGCTATTAATTTTAAATTAAATGAATTTTGGAGAGAGATCTACTATTCTCTTTTGATTCATTGAATGAACCATTTTAAAGAAATAAAGAATTCCTCTGCAGATTTTTAAAAGTTAGGGAAAAGGGTCAGCAGAGACAGATCCCTTACCAAGAGAACACTGCAGGCATTCTTACAGTATCTCTAAAGAATTCAGTCTCTAATTAGTAGCACTAATGAAGATTTAAAATTGTAAACTAGGCACTGTTAATGAAGGTGCTTACCAAATATAGATGTAGTCTGCTTAGAAGAAGCATTTTAAAATGAAATATCATTTTTAAATTTCAGTACTAACTCAATAATAAAATTTCCTTTTGGCCATAAATTTAAAGGTGCTTTATTAACCTTGACACCATGATTAATAATACAATTACTTTATCTTCTCATTTTTAAATTGTAAAGTGTGTTTTGAGTTGCAAGTTTGATGAACCTTTACCAAAATATTCAACTAATTTCAAGAAACTCATGACAGTGTATACAGGAAGTTAAGCTAGATCATTTTCAAGATCATTTTTTAAAAAAATTTATTTATTTACTTGACACACAGACAGAGTGAGAGAGAGCAATCACACAAGTTGGGGGGAGGGGGCAGCAGGCAGAGAGAGAGGGAGGAGCCCGATGCTACCTGGGGCTCGATTCCAGGACCCTGAGATCATTACCTGAGCCCAAGAGACACGCTTAACCACCTGAGCCACCCAGGCACCCACATTTTCAGGATCTTAAAATAAATATGAATTTACTTTAGAAGACCAAAAATGTTGATTTTGATATGTTTTATACATTTGGAGCATTATATATTTATCTTTAAAATTATGGATAACCCTATGAGGCAGTTGATTTAAGTTTTTAAAAAAAAGCACAATCAAATTAGTACCTTGGGATCATGCTCATGTTAGATAAAACAGAAAAAGGATCAGATCCACCTACAGTAGAGCTGACTTGTTCTAGTTTTTGGCATCCTCTGGATATGTATCCTCTCGTTGGAATTATTATCTTTGTGAAATATAAGTCTCCCAAATGATTTTGGGAAACAAAATAACAGTAAAAGAATTTTTTAAAGACTATTTTGTCTTCTTAAAGATTTTATTTATTTATTGACAGAGAGAGAGAGCACAAGGGTGGGGAGTGGCAGGCAGAGGGAGAGGGAGAAGCAGGCTTCTTGCAGAGCAGGGAAAGCCCCATATGGGACTCAATTCCAGGACTCTGGGGTCATGACCTGAGCTGAATGCAGTGGCTTAACCAATTGAGCCACCCAGACCCCCTTAAGACTTTATTTTTAATCTCTATACCCCATGTGGGGCTCAAATTCACAAACCCCAAGATCAAGAGTCCCACACTCAAGGCAGTGAGTCAGCCAGGTGTCCCAACAGTAAAAGAATTTCCATTACAATGTAAATAATTGGATCTAAAGATCCAAGGTACCTAAGTGAATCTATTGACTAGCCATCTACACACAACGAGTTTTATGGAGCAGATTCAAAGTAAGAACAAAAAGCTGTCACATGAATAGCAATAAAATCTATGACCTTTCAGAAATTCCTGGATTCACTAAATCTCCTGAGCAGCTCCTGGGTGTCACAGACAATGCACTTTAATACACTCATCAGGAAAAGGTCACCGAAAATGGAAAAGCACATTCAATTGCACATGTCCTCATGTTAACTTATAAATTCTGTGACTTTCTTTTTAGACAAATTAAGAAAAGGAAACATATCAAAGGTCAAATATATGAAAGAAAAATAAAAACATAGACAATTACATTCTTACATCAGTATCTGAATGGATACAACAAAGCCCTGGTAGAGAAAATCTGCTTTCCTTTGATTAGCCAGGAGTGTTACTTGAACAAAGGCTCATCACACTACAGTTTGTAGTTTATATTTCCATCACTATGTTATTTCTTTCTCACTGATCTCTTATTAATTTGGAATGGCATCTCAAGAACATTTTAAAAACATACAGTTGGAAAGCACTGCTGGTGCAATGCTTTTATTTTACACATGAAGTAATAAAGGTACAGGAGGTGAAATTACTTTCATAGGATCACCATAATTCTCAGCTGTAAAGGCAGAACAGGTATATGAGTTCACTGATATTTTTGCTATGTGATTTTGCCACCTAAGGATACAAATTATATTTCTTAGCTGGAAGATATTTCCATTCAATTAAGAAACTTCAAAAAATCTTGGAGGAGTGATACCAAAGAAATATGTTGTAACCCAACTCCAGAAAGAATTGTTTCAATAAATTTGATGCTGCTCTTTTTATCATAAAATTTAACCATGTTGATTGAGTGCCAGACTTCTCACCCAAACTAAAAGATTATTTTGAAAGCCCACTGAAGTATAAAATTTTAGGATTCATATAATTTTCTCAAGTCTACTGAAAGAGATCAGGGATTCTTGCGAACATAACCTTATTGTTCATGTTCTGTCTATATGCCCTTTGGCAAACCAGCTGTAATCCTGCCTGAGAGTACTCTCAGACAAAGAATAAAGGTCTGTGAAACAATACCATTATTACATAATTTGTTCACACAATAAAATATAGTTTTAAAAGAAAAAACCTTCAGATTTAGATTTAGATGATTAAATTAATATGTGTTACATTAAAGAATCCATAGCTAGAAATCTAAGCAAGTAATCATCTTTGGTTCAATATTCAATAAAGAATATTGCCATGAAGTTCCAAAATTCCATAGTTTTGTTGACTAAATATATATATTTAATTCTGCGTCAAGATATTTAACCATCCTGAAACTTAGTTTCTTTTTTCTTCGTAAAATCAAGAGAATAATCATGTAGTTAACACATTTTAAGAGGCATCAATCTTTCTCTGGGAATCTGGGTTGGAACTGCAAGGTTTACAGAAATGGCAACTTGTCTCTGGACCTGATACATGTAAATTCCAGCTCTGTGGGATAAACTTAGTCTACAGTTTGTTAGAAGTGTTGGGGACTCTGGGGAAAAAAAAAAGTGTTGAGGAAATATAATCAAAAGCAAAATCTCTGGTCAAACCAGAAAACTGCTCCAAAAAGCAGCACAGGAAGAGGACAATTTTATTATTGAATAAGCATTAAGCCAGAATGTTATGCTCACTTTAGGCAATCCACTAAAGAGATGGTAAAGACAAAAGGAAATCTTACTGTTTTATACAGTCAAACAGATACAACTCATTGCATACATTTTTCAAAATAAACAGTCCTCAAATGAAAGGTCTCAACAGCATTATTTGTCATACATACTTTATCTTAAATTCACCTGGCAATTGGAGGAGCCACCTGTGTTTGCTAATTGTCTTTATCCAAAGGAAAAATAAATTTCTTACATGTGTCAAAGGAGGTGAGTTTGGAGCCAGGTACCAGCTGAAGTTAGGCTCCTCCCCTCCTACAGAAACTGAGAGGGGTACCATCTTCACTGATGATTACATTTTAAAGACATTTTTTTCCAAATTCTTGAGGAAAATATCCCTTGGTTGTAAATCTGGCAGGAAGCTCATTTAGCTTTAAAAAGATACACAGATGGGGTGCCTGGGTGGCTCAGTTGGTTAAGCATCTGCCTTCAGCTCAGGTCATGATCTCAGGGTCCTGGGATCCAGCCTTGCATTGAGCCCCACACCAAGCCCTGAATCAGGCTCCCTGCTTGGTGGGGAGCCTGCTTCTCCCTCTTACCTTGCTCCTCCCCCACCCCTACCCCTGCTCACACTCACACCGGCTCTCTCTCTCTCTCAAATAAATAAATAAATACAATCTTTAAAAATAAATAAATAAAAGCACTTTGAACAGTAACATTAAAACTGGACTAAGAAACATTTTGATTAAAGTCAAAGAAGTATACCCCTTTGTGTTAATTCTTATATTTCTTTATTTTTAATAGATTTATTTTTTAAAGGATTTTATTTACTTATTTGTTAGAGAGAGAGGAGAGAGGGAACACAAACAAGGGGAGTGGGAGAGGGAGAAGCAGCCTTCCCACTGAGCGAGTAGCCTGATGCAGGACTTGATCCCAGGGCCTGGGATCATGACCTGAGCCAAAAGCAGACATTTAACCAACTGTGCCACACACGAGTCCCAATTTTTATACTTCTTAAAATAAAATATGATGCAAGGAGACAAAATTACATAAATAATCATTCTAAATCCATCATCATATTTCTGGAGAAAAGAGAATGAGTAATCCTTTAAAAGCCACCAGGCCGTAGGTCACATTTGAAAAAGCACAAAAATAAAATAGTGTCCTTGGGGAGGGAACATCTGGAGGCAGGCAACCAAGAAATTGAAGGGGAAAGGGAAGAGAAAAGAAAAGATTTATTATTATTATTATTACTATTATTATCATCATCATCATTGTATACTATTCACAGAGTGAAGTGCACCGAGTTTAGGTATACAGTTTGATAAGCCTTGAGAAATCCAAATACTTATGTCACTCAGAAAGCTATCAAGATATAGAATATTTCTGTAACTCAAAAAAGGAACCTCCTACCCCTTCAATTTATATCCTACACTTTTGGAAGCAACAACTGTTCACATTTCTACTACCATAGATTAGTTTTATCTGTTCTAGAAATTTATATAAATGTATCAAACAGTACATATCCTTTTGCATCTGGCTTTTTTTGGGTATTTAAAAAAATTTAAATTCAATTAATTAACATATAGTATATTGTTAGTTTCAGAGGTAGAGTTCAGTAATTCATCAGTCTTACATAACACCCAGTGCTCATTACATCCAGTGCCCACCTTAATGTCCATCTGTATCTGGCTTTTTAGATTCAGCATAATGTCTGTGATATTATATCATATATTTTATTACTTATTGATAGTCAATTAGTTTATTCTTTGTTCCATACATTGTTAAGTCGTATGTCATCATTTGAATATACGACAATATGTTTATAGATTTTCCAGTTGATGGACTATTTCCAGTTTAAATCTACAAGGAATGGAACTGCTCTGATGATTTTTGTAAGTCTTTTTATGGAATATATTTTTACTTAATTTCTTAGTTTAATATCTGGTAATGAAATTGCTGCATCATAGGTATAGGGTGGGCATACGTTTAGATTTATGAGACACAATCAAGCTGTTTTCCCAAATTCTGACGTTTTACAACTCCCACAAGAAACATCTCAGAGTTTACTTTGTTCCGTATTACTGTTAGCATTTAGTCATGTCCCTCTCTACATCTTAGACATTCTGGTGCAAATGACATATATCTTTCTTTTTCTTCCTTTCCTTTCCTTCCTCTATTCTTTCTCTCTCCTTCCTTCCTTCCTTCTTTCTTTCTTTCTCTCTCTCCTTCCTTCCTTCCTTCCTTTCTTCTTTCCTTCCTTCCTTCTTTCTTTCTTTTCTTCCTTCCTCCCTCTCTCCCTTCCTTCCTTCCTCTTTCTTCCTTTCTCGCTCTCTTCTCTTCTTCTCTTTTCTTTTTTTCTCTTTCCTCCTTCCCTTTCCTTCCCTTCCCTTTCCTTGTCTGATATATATATATATATATATATATATATATATATATATATTTATATATATATTTCTATATATATATATATGTGTATATATATATATGGAAAACCTTTTTTTACCCCCAGCCTATGTTTTTTATTTTCATTTTCTTAGTAGTGTCTTTGGTGTGAAGAAGCTTTGAATTTTAATGAAGTCAAATTTATCAATAGTTTTTCTTACTGGTACTTCTTTGTCCTTTTAAAAAAAGTGTCTCCCTACCTATTATTTTTTCCTAGAAGTTTTACAGTCAGCTGTTACATTTAAGTCTGTGAGCTAAATGAAATTAGTTTTTTCCCATAGTGTAAGATAGGCAGGGGTAGGAATTTGACTCATGGGTTATTTATGTGTGTTACTTAATTCCAAGTGTTGGGGGATTTTTCAGGTACTTTATTTTTTATTGGTTTCAAACTCAATTCCATTTTTTTCTTACAGAGTATTTACTGTTTATTTTCTTTTCTTCA
>ML111493.1:15998-40802 GCA_003697995.1 Taxidea taxus jeffersonii | reverse complement strand
TCTCAAGAAATTGGTCCATTTTATGTAAATTATCAAATTTGTTGGCATAGAGGTTTTACAGGTTTTTATTATTTTTTTAATGTCCATGGGATGAATAGACATTGGCCTTTCTTTCAATTTTGATTTGTATATGCTCTCTTCATTAGCTAAAAGTTTGTCAATTTTATTGATCACTTAAATAATATGGTTTGATTTTTATTAAATTTATCTATTATTTTCCTGTTCTCAGTTTCATTGCCAAATTCTCTAATTTTGGTTGTTTCTTTTCTAGTGTTTGCTTTATGTTTAAATTGCTCTTCTTTCTTCAATTTCCCTATGAGGACATTTTGGTTATTGATTTTAGGTTGTTACCTAATTGATTCTAGGTTGTTACCTTTTTATAATCTACATGTTTAATGCCATATATTTCCTTCATGCCACTGCTTTTGCCGCATCTCAGAAATTTGGTAATTTGCATTTAGTTTACATTTAGCTCACAGAATTTTTATTTTTGAGACTTCTTTGATCCCTGTCTTATTCTGAAGTGTATTCTTTATTTTCAAATATTTGGAGATTTTCCAGCTATCTCCCTTTTACTGACTTCTAGTTTTATTCCAGTGTGATCTGAGAGCACGTTTTGTATGGTTCCTTTCTTTTAAATGTGTTAAGTGGGCTCTCTGGCCCACAATGTTGTCTGTTGTGGTGATAGTTCCATGAGAACTAGAGAAGAGTGTTCATTCTGCGTGTGTGTGTGTGTGTGTGTGTGCTCACTCCTTTTTTAAAATTGAGATATAATTGACATTATATTAGTTTCAGGGGTACAACATAATAACTTGATATATATGCTGTGATCACTGTGAAGTGATCATTTTTTTTTTTGGAAAGGAGTATTCTGGAATTGTCAGTTAATTCAAGTTGATGGATAGTGTTCTTTAGCTTAACTATATCCTCATTGGTTTTTCCTTGTTTGATCTATTAAGGCTGAAAGGAGGTGTTGAAGTCTCTATAATAGTGATATGTCTATTTCTTCTTTCTGTTTTATCCATTTTGTTTCACTGTTGTCATTCCTCTATTGTTATGTGCATACTTGATTAGAACTGCTACATGTACTTTGTGTGAAAATAATATAGCTACTTCAACATTTTACTGTTAGCATGGTGTAGCTCTCCTTTTGCTCTTAACCTACCCATATTTAAAGTGGGTTTTGTACACATAACAGAGCTTTGTCTTTTCTTTTTTTAAAACAACTTTCACAATCTCCATCTTGGATTTTTTTCTTCAAATTATTTAATTCTTCAAATTATTTAAATTGCAGTTAGTTAACCTGCAGTGTAATGTTAGTTTCAGGTTAGTTTCAGGTAGAATTGAATGGTTTAAATCTTAGATACAGCATCACCGTGGTACTCACCATGACAAGTGTCTCCTTAATCCCTATCACTCATCTATTTCACTCATTTCCCCTCTACCCCCACTTCCCCTCTAATAACCATTAGTTTGTTTTCTGTAGTTAGGAGTCTGTTTCTTGGTTTGTCCCTCTCCCCCCCTACCCATGTTCATTTGTTTTGTTCCTGAAATTCCACATATGTGTGAAATCATGAAGTTTTCTCTTTTCCTGACTGATGTTTCACTTAGCATAACACTCTCTAGCTCCATCCATGTCATTGCAAATGACAAGATTTCATTCTTTCTGATGGCTGAGTAATATTCCTATATATACATACACAACACCCTCCCCCAACAACTTCTTTATCCATTCATTAGTCATTGAACATTTGGGCTCCTTCCATAATTTGGTTATTGTAGATAATGATGCTATAAACATGGGGGTGCATGTATCCCTTCAAATTAGTATTTTTGTATCCTTTGAGTAGATACTTAGGACTGCAATTGCTGGATGGCAGGGTAGTTCTATTTTCAACTTTTTGAGGAACCTCCATACTGTTTTCCAGAGTGGCTGCACCAGTTCGCATTCCCATCAACACTATAAGAGAGTTTCCTTTTATCTGCATCCATCTTTTATTTAGCCTATTTATACCATTCATATTTAAATGATTACTGATATATTTGAGTTAATAGTGCTTTTTGTAATTGTTTTGTATTTATTGCCAGAGGCTTCTTTTCTGCCTTCTCCAGTTTTCTGTGGGCATTTTATATGATCTTATCCCCTTTTTGAGAATATCAGTCACACTTCTAAGAATATATATTGTTAATGATTTCTCTAGAATTTGAAATATTTAAATTTAATTAATGTAAGATCACCTTCACATGACACTGTTGTTTCAAGTGCAGTGCAGGTGCCTTCTAATAGAGCACTACTAACTACTCTCTCCTACTTCTTGTGACAATGCTGTCCTTCATTTCACTTACTAATAGGCTATAATAACTCAATCCATAATTACTACTAGTACTTTAAACAGTTACATTTTATATCAGTTAATAATAAGAAAAGTAAAAGGTTTCATTTTACCTTTATTACTTCTCTGATGCTCTTACTTTTTAAAGTATATCCGAATTAATATATATATATATATAATTTTCCTCCCACATGAAGAAAATTTCTTCTCATTTCTTGCAAGGTGAGCTTGCTGGAGGTGACTTCTGTTTCTGATTATCTGAGAAGGACTTTACTTTTCCTTCACTTTTGAAATAGAATTTTGAAAAAATTCTAGTTGAGCATTTCTTTTTTTCTTATTTATATTATTTATTTATTTATATTTTTTATTATGTTATGTTAGTCACCTTACAGTACATCATTGGTTTTTGATGTAGTGTTCCATGATTCATTGTTGACACCTAACACCCAGTGATCCATGCAATACATGCCCTCCTTACTACCCATCACAGGGTTAACTCATCCCCCTAATCCCATCCCCCTCTGAAACTCTCAGTTTGTTTCCTGGAGTCCATTGTTTTTCATGGTTCATCTCCGCCTCTGACTTCCTTCCCTTCATTTTTCCCTTCCTTCTTCTAATGTCCTCCATGATATTCCTTACATCCACAAATAAGTGAAACCATATGATAATTGACTTATTCCACTTATTTCACTCAGCATAATCTCCTCCAATTCCATCCATGTTAATGCAAAAGTTGGGTTCATTCATCCTTTCTGGTGAGTGAGTAATATTCCATTATATATATGGACCACATCTTCTTTATCCATTCATCTGTTGAAGGGCATCTCAGCTCTTTCCATAGTTTGGTTATTCTTTTCCTTTAAATACATTTAACATTACCCTCTACTTTTTTCTTGCTTGCATAGTTTCTGATAAGAGACCTTCTGTAAATCTTATCCTGTTCCTCTACAGGCAAAGTGTATTGCTCTCTATAGGCAAAGGCTTACTTTTGTCTTTGGTTTCTGCAGTTAGAATATAATATGTCAAGGTATAGTTTTTTTTTAAAGCTATATTTGGATCTATGGTTTGATACCCATCATTACTTTTTTGAAAATTCTCAGCTATTACTACTTCAAACATTATTTTGCTCCATTCTCTCTCTCTTTTAGTATTCTAATTATGTACATGTTACATCTTTTGAAACTGTCCCATTGTTCTTGGATATAGTATTCTATTCTTTCATTCTTACTTCCTTTGCATTTCAGTTCTCAAAGTTTCTATTGACCTATCTTCAAGCTCACAAATTCTTTCCTTGCCTGTTGAATCTGCCAAAAACCCTATAAAAGGCCGCCTTCATTTCAGCTACAGTGTATTTAATTTCTAGTATTTCTTTTTTATTCTTTTCTCAGAACTTCCATGTCTTTGCATATATTACCTGTTTTTGCCTATTGCTTACTTTTTCTATTAGAGCCCTTAACATATAAATCATAGTCATTTTCAGTTTGCTGCCTGGTAATTACAACTTGTGTCATAGCTGAGTCTGATTCTGATGTTTGCCTTTCCTCTTCACATTGTGTTATTTTCTTGCCTTTTGGCACGTTTTTAATTTTTGTTGGAAAGCTGAACCTGAATTGTGTAATAGGAACGAAAGTAAATAGATTCCAAGTGTGAGGTTTATGCCCCTCTAGGAGGTGTGTTTGATCTCATGCCCTCTTTAGGTATATGTACTAGATGTTTCAAACTCCTCTAGTGTTCTTTTTTCTCTTTTAATTTGGGGGATCCCTAAGTATTCTTCCTCAGAGAGACTCTCTTAAAACTCTTGAGGCTGTAATTTACTATTATTAAATTGTGTCCTTGTGGATGTTGGGATAAGCTATAAGGAGGAGATTCTATGATCTTCCACTTAAATCTTAATCTTTGGTTGGCCAATGTCTCTGACCTGTGATTTCCACAAGGAATTATTTTTTATGAAGTATATTAGTTTGCTAAGGCTGCTATAACAAAGTGCTACAGACTAGGGGGCTTAAACAGCAGAAATTTGTTTTCTCAGAATTCTGAGCGCTAGAAATATGCAATCAAGGTGTCTCCAGACTTGGTTTACTTGTGAAGCATCTCTCCTTGACTTGTAGTTAGCTGTCTTCTTCCTAATGTTCCCTCTGTGTGTCTTGTCCTAATCTCTTCTTATAGGAAAACTAATCTTGTTGAATTAGTTAACCTTAATGTGATCATTTGAACTTAATTACCTCTTCAAAGGCCCTACCTACAAAATTAGTCATATTTGGTACTAGGTACTAGGGGTACTAAGGGTTAGGACTTCATAGAAATTTTGAGGGGACACAATTCAGACCATAGCATATAGATTACTGCCATCTCCCTTATGTGAGACAGAAGGAAGAGAGGAGGCTGGAATGAGATCAGTGCCCTCCCCCATTGTTCTTGAACAAGACTATGGTAAATTCTTTCCTCCTGGAGAGTAGATCTTTTTTTTTTTTTTGAGAAAACTCAGGTCATATTTCACAAGTTATACTCTTCCCTTTACCTTCCAGAGCCATAAACAGTTCTTTTTTCTGATTTTCCCTGTTAGATGGGGTTCCTCAAGGAAAAGCCCAGGAAATGTGGAGGTTTCTCTAAGACTGCAGCTCCCAGGAGTTTTTTCACAAGTGGGCTAGTCAACACTTGGCCTTCAGCAATTCTACCAAATGACCATTTTAGTGTTCTACCAGTTTTAACTCCATTGGCTTCTGTTCTTGTTAGACTGGTCTGGGCTACAACTCTGGACTCACCTGTCTTTCCAGATTTTAAGGCCTCAGTTTGACTTAAAAATGCAGTTCTCTGATAGGTACAGGAAAAGGCATTAACTTTGAGTTTGTCTAACATTTTCTTGTAAGAAAGAGGTTAATGACTTCCAAATATTTACATATTTGAGTTGAAACCAGAAGTTTTTATTATATTTTAAGTCTTTCTATTTACTGAGAATTAAAAATTAAGAAAAATAAACCATAACTGGTGAAAATGAAAGTTTATCTTTTCTCCCTACTATATAAGAAACTCTAAATTGCATTCTCTCTCACTTTCCATTTGTATACTTTTTTATGATTCAAACTGTGAATTTAGATCCTATGATGAGATTATTGTCTTTTTGGAATATGAATCCATTTGTCAAATGTTACTACTCATAATGTATTAAGTCTTGTCCATAATTACTTGGGTTTAACTATATTTTATGGACTACATACATTGTTCATCTTCAGTTTTTTTTTTTAATTTTTTTTTTAAGATTTTATTTATTCATTAGTTAGAGAGAGAGTGAGCACAGGCAGACAGAGAGGTAGGCAGAGGCAGAGGGAGAAGCAGGCTCCCTGCTGAGCAAGGAGCCCGATGTGGGACTCGATCCCAGGACGCTGGGATCATGACCTGAGCCGAAGGTAGCCGTTTAACCAACTGAGCCACCCAGGTGTCCCCATCTTCAGTTCTTTTATACCGTGACTTTCAGGTTTTCTTATTTGGATTGATTTCTTGGTCAGCTGAAATGTATTTCACTAGATACTTCGGAAATAATTCAGGAATAATTTGAGTCCTTCAGTGACTGCAGATATCCTTGTTGCCTTATACATAATCATCAACTGATGTGAGCATGAAATTCTTGGGCTCAGTCTCTTCAAGAAAATTCTGTAGACTTTGCCCTGTAACTTTTGCCATTTAGTGTTGCAGGGCTGTTTGTAGTCCCCTAAGATATTTTTTTCCCCCTTAGTTAGTAGACTTTTTATGCCTGGATGGTTCCAATATTTTTTATCCTTGATTTTCAAAAATTTCATCAAGGTATGTCTAAATGTCTCTTCTCTAATTTTGTTCTTGACCTCTTTCCCTTTTATTACTCCAGTCAGAAAATTGTGTTGTTTTTTTTAAATCACAAAACACTTAAAACACAAGAAAAAGAGAATAAAATACTTAAAATGTATACCCCTGTATCTACCACTAAGTTTTAGTAAATTGTAATAGTTTGTTACAGATGCCACAATTAAATTTTACAGCTTTAGTTGAACTTTCTTGTGTGTCCTTCCAATGTCCCATTCTCCTGGAAGTCTAAATGTAAACACTATTCTGATTTTTGTGTCCACCTTTCTTATACATTTCTCTATACTGTGTATACATGAGTGCACATACATGTTATTTTGCATTTTCTGACTTTAGATATTACAGAATTATATTACTTATATATTTCTGAACCTTATTTTTTCCATTCAAAAAATTCCATTGAAAAAAATCCATGCTGTTTTCGAGACTTGCCTATGATGGTAGCTGTTGCTTTTTTTTTTTTTTTTTTTTTTTTTTTTTTTTTCTTTTGTTTTTTTTCATATTATTGTTATTTTTTTTTTTTTTTTTTTTTTTTTCATTTTAATGTACTGCCTCATATGGTTACATAAATGTAATCACTATCAATTTATCCATTTTTATGTTGATGGAGATTTAGGTACTTGCCAACTGTTTACAAATATAAATTAATGTGGCAATGAACATGTCTTCTGGTACACAGGTGAGTTTCTCCAGGTTTTGTACCAAGAAATGGAGTTCCTTTTAATAGGCATGATGACCTTCGATAGTAATATTATTAAGGACTTAGTCCTTACATAGCTCTTACTATGTGTTAGGCCCTATTCTAAATACTGAACCTATATAGACTCATTTCATCTTTCAGAATAACTCTGTGAGGTAAGTACTATTTACCATACACATTTTAGAATGAAGAGACCAAGGCATAGAAATTTTAAGTTGTCCAAGTTCACACAGATACAGTTGCAGAACAAGAATTTGAATTCAGGTAATCTTGTTCAGAGTCTGCACATTTAGCCACTATGATATAATGGGAAAAAGGTACTCTACCTCCTCTTGATTCCATTTTAGAAGCCTTATTTTTTCTAGAAATTTCTGTTAAATTTGGATTTTTTTCACATGTTTTTCATCACATGTTCTCCCTATTTTTGTCATATTTGCTGTATATATGTTTATGTCCAGCTTTATATTTTGAATAATATGCTTTTTTCTTCTTTGGACATATGGAATATAGGTATAATAATATTTTAATTTCCTCATATGATAAGTCTAACATCTATCAGTTCTGGGTTGGTTTCTATTTATTTTCTTTCCTCATTATAGATCACATTTTCCTGACTCTTACTTGCTTGATAATCTTTAATTGGATGAAAACAGAGAGAATTTTATTTGTGGGGGCTCATAATTTTGTATTCCTATAAAAATATTTGAACATTGACCTGGCATGCGGTTGAGTTACTTGGAAACATCTCCATCTTTCTGGGTCTTGGTTTGAAGATTCATTAGATAAGACCATAGCATCTGATTTACTCTATGGCTAATTCTCTACTACTGAGACATTATCCAAGTACCATACTCAGTGTCCATGGATTGTTAGGTTTTCCAGTCTGGCTTGTGGGAACAGACATTATTCCATCCAGGTCTCCTGTAGTTCTACTGTTAGCTCTAATCCTTGTAGATGGTTTTTCTCCCAGCCTCTAGGACTGTTTTTGTTTTGTTTTGTTTTGTTTTTGCACATGCACTAATTACCACTCTGAAGAATACTCAAGGGGGACCCTATGCACACTTCTGTGTTTTCTATAGCTCTTTCTTCTCTGGTACTCTGTACTGCAAACTGTAAGTGCTTTTGTCTTCCTGGATTTTCTGGCACATGTCAAATCAAGAGAGTCTGATAGGTTCCACCTATATTCTTCCTCCCTGCACTACTGCCAGGAAACTCTTAGAGTAGTAAGCTGGACAATCAACTGTAAGGGTCACTTTGTTGTCATTGCTTAGGAATTTCTGTTTTTTAATTTTGTTCGCTTGTCTGTTTGTTTTTTTAACCAAGATCCAACGTTTTATAAACCATTGTTTCAGATTTTTTTTTCCTTTTCTTTTCTTGTTTCTTTTCTTTCCTTTGTTTCTTCTTCTTCCTCCCCTTTCCTCCTCCTCCCCCTTCCCCTCCTCCCCCTCCTCCTCCTCTTCTTCTTCTGTGTAATTTCTTATGGGTAGGTGCATCTGGTTCCTGTTTTTAATCTTGGAGGAAGTTACCCTTAAAGAAAATTAGATTTTTTGGTTTCTTATTGTTGATTTCTGACAGTTCTTTATGTATTCTGGCTACAAGTCCCTCATCATAAATGTAATTTGCAGATATTATTCAGTCTCAACACTAAGAAAAGCCCTAAATTTTAGTAGAGTCCAAATTACTACATTTTTCTTTGACAAATGGTTATTCAGGTGTTGTATCTAAAAATCCTTTGCCAAAACCAAGTTGACAAGATTTTCACTGAATTTTTCTTCTAGAATAATTGTACTTCTATGTTTTATATTTGGTCAGTTTTGAGTTAATTGTTGTATAACATATTATGGGTGTTGATTTTTTCTTTTGCATATGAAAAATGCATCCATTGTTTTTAGTATTACTTATTAAAAAGACCATCTTCATTTACTTGTTTTTGGTAACTTTGTAAATAATCAGTTGACTATATTTGTGTGGGTTTATTTCTGGATTCTATTTTATTTTACTGACCTATGAGTCCATTTGTCAGTTTCACCGTGTCTTGTATACAACAATTTTATAGTAAGTATTGAGGTAAGATAGCATGAGTCTTCCAACTTTATCCTTAAATTTTCGAATCATTTTGGTTATGGTAGTTACTTTTTCACTCCATAGAAACTTTGGAATCTTGTTATCTACAAAAAAGTCTGCTGGCCTTTTTGTTGAGATTGCACTGAATATATAGATAAATTTGGAGAGATTTAATTTTTTAATAATATTGAGTTGTCCATTCTGTGAACATGATAAATCTCTTAATTTATTTCAGTCTCTGATTTACTTAATGGATTTTCTTAGTTTTTAATGTACATCCTTCACACATATTTTGTTGTTTATACCTTAGATGGGTTTTTTTTTCCTCTTGGGGGATGGTGACATTTAAATGGTACTTCAAAAATTTTTTCAAATGCCATTTTTTTCATTGCCAGTATACAGAATTACAATAAACTGTTTCCATATTGACCTTTTATCCTGAGAATTGATGAATCACTTAGTTTTAGAAGTTTTTTGTAGATTATTACAGATTTTCTAATAGAAAGCCATACCATCTGTGAGTAAAGACTTTTTTATTTCACCCTTTTGGGTGTGGATGCCTTTTTAAATCATGTTCTATTGCACTATCTAAAATTCCAGTACAGTCTTGAATAGGAGTTAAGAATAAGAACATCCTTGGCTAGTTATATTATGGGAAAACCTTCAGTCTCTCACCATTAAGATTGAGATGAGCTGTCATTTTTTTTTTTTTTGTAATGTTTCTAATCAGGTTAGGCAATTTCTATTCCTAGGTTTTTGAGAGCTTTTTCTTGAAATAGTGCAGATTTTGTCTAATGTTTCTCCTGAATTAAAATCACTTCCTATAATTTTTTCTTTAGTCTGTTAATACAGTGAATCACATTGATTTTTCAAATATTGATGACTGTAACAAGCATTTACTCTGTTGAGGTGTCCTGGACCTTATAGGAAGTATAAATATGAAACTGGATGCATGTGAGAACAGCCAGTGGTTATAGCTTCTCAGAAGAGACTTCCTTTTCTGTCTTTCAGAACTATGTCAGAGACAGCGGTTCTAGTTTCCCTGATGAAGACTCTATCCCCCACTTCCTAGTCTAGCTTCTTTATAGGAAGTAAATTTTTTTCATTTGAAGTTCCCAGCTTCATGCAGAGGTATCAAGTTCACCTACCTTCCTTACAAGGGGTCAATGCCACATTTTCCATCCCATTGCCCACTATGTCTGAATTCTTAAAATTTTATTCTGGCATTCACTCTGAGTACTACTGTTTTTCAAGGTCCTTTATCAATCCGGTTTAATGATCTTGTGGTTTTGTTTTGTTTTGTTTTCATCCTTAGGATGTCTTTTTCTCAGATTTTTGAGAATGCTACAACACAACTTTCAATATCTTTGTCAGACTTCATTTGGCTTTTTTTTTTTTTTTTGGGGGGGGGTCGGATATCTTTTCAGAAGATTGGAACCATCGAAGTGATTTCCCTGTCTTAACAGTATTTATTTATTTGAACTTTTGGCAATAGTTTTGATTTGGGTATATTTCTTTTTTTGCTCTTTAATCTGTGCTGAGAATCTATCTTTCAGCAGATAAATTTACCCTATTTCTATTACTGTTGTTACTATTATATGTAGATCCTTTTCATTGTTTTATTTATCAAGGATCTTCTGATGATCTGAGTCAGTTATTGCTACCAAGATTTTGACTTCTTTTCTTGCCAGATCATTCTTTGGCTTGAGAAGCTCAAAGTACCTAGGTAGCTGCTATGACTTAAAACTCAGTGATATCCTTTCTGTCACTCATAGGAGAAGCTAGGCCTCCTTTTGGGAACCAGGTCTTCCATATCTGTAGAGGCCATAATTATGTGGACACAAAGTCCAAATTCTCAATTGGTCACTGAAAGTGATGATAAATAAGCCAGACTACTCTTTACATGCCTTTATTCCTCATCCTGTATCCCCTACCTATTGGGACATAGAATCATGCAATAATTATTGATTTTGGGCATATACCACATACTGGTGCCCTTCTAAGGGTATTGTTTCTGAAATGACATCTCACTGTGCTCTCAACACTCCATTCCATCACTCGGTTAAAACAACGGAGTTACAGGAGGTAGTGTATGTCCGTGGCCTGTATCCACATACTCAGAGCCAAATATTTAGCCTTCTAAAAAATATTTTATTATTGAAATATAGTTGTAGAACTAGAAATTTATATCTCTTAATTCTCTTCACCAGTTTGGCCTATCCTCCCACTCACTATCCTCTGGCAACCACCAGTTTTTTCCTGTATTTGTGTGTCTGGTTTTTTTTCGTCTATTTTTTAGATTCTAGATTTAAGTGAAATCACATAGTACTTGCCTTTGTCTGACTTATTTCGTTTGGCATAATGTTCTCTAGATCCATTTATGCTGCTGAAAATGGCAAGATGTCATGTTTTATGGCTAAGTAATATTCCATTTGTGTGTGTGTGTGTGTGAGTGTATACACACTCACTCACACAGACACCCTACATTTTCTTTATCCATTCACTTATCAGTGAACACTTGGGTTGCGTCCATATGTTGGCTATTGTAAATAATATTGCAGTAAACGAGTACATGTATCTTTTTCAATTAATGTTTTGGTTTTTGAAGGGTAATTACCAGTTGAGGAATTATTAGATTGTATGGTATTTCTATTTTTAACTTTGTGAGGATACTTCATTCCTTAAAGGTGAAGTTTGCCCACAGTGATTGCATCAATTTACATTCCTACTAATAGCATATGATGGTTCCACTTTCTCCACATCCTCACCAAACACTTGTTATTTCTTCTCTTTTTGATTCTAGCCATTCTTCCTGAGGTGATGTCTCATTTGGTTTTTCATTGTGGTTTTGATTTGTACTTTCCTGATGATTAGGGATATTAAACACCTTACCATGTGTCTGCTGGTCATCCGTATAAGACATACTTTGGAAAAATTCAGGTTGATCCAGGTCCTCTGACCATACTTTGAGCACATTGGTTTTTTTGGTGTTGAGTTGCATAAGTTCTTTACATATTTGGGTTATTAATAACTTATGCAAGATATCATTTGCAAATATCATGTCACATTCAATAGGATCTCTTCAGTTTGTTGATGGCTTGCTTTTCAAAATCTTTTTATTTTGGTGTAGTTTTTCAGGAGTTTATTTTTGCTTTTGTTTCCCTTGCCTGAAGAGATGAATATGTAAATATGTTGATAAGGCTGTTGTCAAAGAGATTATTTCCTATGTTTTCTTTTAGGAATTTTATGTTTTCAGGTCTTAACATTTAGGTTGTAATCCATTTTGAGTTTATTTTATGTATGATGTAAGAAAGCGGTCCAGTTTTATTCTTTTCCATGTAGCTATTCAGTTTTCCCAACACCATTTGTTCAAGAGATTATCTTTTCCCCTTTGTATATTCTTGCCTCCTGTGTCATAGATGAATTGGCCATAGAGGTGTGAGTTTATTTCTGGGCTCTGTATCTATTGCATTGATCTTCGTGACTGATTAGTGTGAGTACCATGCTGATTGGATTACTATAGCTTGAAATCTGAGATTTGGTATCTCTAGCTTTGTTCTCCTACAAATGCTTTGTTTGAGTTCTTTTGTGATTCTATACAAATTGGAGGACTATATGTTCAAGTTCAGTTAAAATGCTGTTGGTATTTTGGTAGGGTTTTCATTGAATCTGTAGATTACTGTGAGTAGTACAGACATTTTAACAATGTTCCAGTCCATAAGCATAGTGGACTTTCCATTTGTTTGTGTTCTCTAAAATTTCTTTCATTAGTGTCTTAAAGTTTTCAGAGTGTAGGTCTTCCATCTCCTGGGTTTAATTTATTCCTAGCTTTTTTATTCTCTGTGTTGCAGTTGTAAATGGGATTGCTTACTCTATCTGCTACTTTGTTATTAGTGTATAGAAACACAACATGTTTCTGTATATTGGGTATCCTGCAAGTTTAGTAAATTACAGACTAAATTGTGAAGCTTGCAACTTTACTAAATTCATTTATCAGGGTTTTTAAAAAGATTTTATTTATTTATTTGACAGAGAGAGAGATCACAAGTAGGCAGAGAGGCAGGCAAAGAGAGAAAGGGAAGCAGGCTCCCTGCTGAGCAGAGAGCCTGATAGGGGCTCAATCCCAGGATGCTGAGATCATGACCTGAGCCAAAGGCAGAGGCTTAACCCAGTGAGCCACCCAGGCACCCCTCATTTATCAGTTTTAATAGTTTTTTTGGTGGAGACTTTCATATTTTCTATGTATAGTACCCTGTTATCTAAAATAGTGACAGTTCCACTTCTACTAATTTACATAATTTTTTTTTTTTTTTTTTTTTTGCCCAATTCTGCACCTATGACTTCCAGTACTATATTGAATAAAAGTGCTGGGAGTGATCACCTTCATCTTTTTCCTAATCTTAGAAGGAAAGCTTCCTGTTTTCATCACTGAGTATGGGGTTAACTGTGGGTTTGGTTTTTTTTTTAATATATAGACTTTTATTATGTTGAGGTATGTTTCCTCTAGGCCCACTTCCTTGAAAGTTTTTTTTTTTTTTTAATCATGAATGGGTGTTGTATTTTGTCAAATGTTTTTTCTATATCTGTTTATATGATGATACAGCTTTTCACCCATTTTCTTGTTAATGTAATGTATTATATTGACTTGGTGAATATTGAAGAATCCTTGCATTCCTGGACTAAATCCCACTTGATTGTGGTGAATGATTTTCTTAATGTGTGGTTGAATTTGGTTTGCTAATACTTTGTTGAGAATATTTGCTTCTATGTTCATCAGGGATATTAGCCATAGTTTTTTTTTTTTTTTTAATCATGGTGTCTTTATCTGGATTTGGTCTCAGAGTAATGCTTATCTCCAAGAATGAGTGTGGAAGCATTTCTTTTTTCTTCAATTTTTTTGGAATACTTTGAGAAGGATAGGTACTAACTTGTCTTTAAATGTTTGGTAGAATTCAGTGGTAGGACACCATCTGGTACTGGACTTTTGTTTGTTGGGAGTTTTTTGATTATTGATTTAATTTTGTTATCAGTAACTGGTCTGTTGACATTTTTCTAAGAATTTAACCATTTCTTCTAGGTTGTCTGGTTTGTTGGCATGTAATCTTTCATAGTATTCTCATAATTCTTTGTATTTCTGTAGTGTCAGTTATTCCTTCTCCATTAATGATTTTATTTCTTTCAGTCCTCTTTCTTTCTTGATTGGTTTGGTTAATTGCTTAGGTTTATCAATTTTGTTTATGTTTTCAAAGAACCAGATTTCAGGGTTTTTTATTATTATTAACATATAATGTATTATTTACTTCAGGGGTACAGGTCTGTGAATCATCAGTCTTAAAGAATTCACAGCACTCACCATAGCATATATGTCCATATGTCCCCTATGTTCATAACCCAGACAGCCTATCCCTCCCTCCCATGTCCCAGCAATCCTCAGTTTCCTGAGATTAAGAGTCTCTTATGGTTTGTTTCCCTCCCGATTCCATCCTTATGCCATTTTTCCCCTCCCTACTCCCATGCCCCTGCCCTGCCTCTCAAATTCCTCATATCAGAGAGTTCATATGATAATTGTCTTTCTCTGATTGACTTATTTCATTTAGCATAATACCCTCTAGTTCCAATCACGTTGTTGCAAATGGCAAGATTTCAGGCTTTTTGATGGCTGCATAGTATTCCATTGTGTGTGCATCTGTGTGTGACATCTTCTTTATCCATTCATCTTTTGATGGACATCTATGTTCTTTCCATTTTGGCTGTTTTGGACATTGCTGCTATAAACATTCGGGTGCATATGCCCCTTTGGATCACTACATTTGTATCTTTAGGGTAAATACCAAGTAGTGCAGTTGCTGGGTCATAGGGTAACTCTATTTTCAACTTTTTCAGGAACCTCCATACTGTCTTTCCAGAGTGTCCATACCACCTTGCATTCCCACCAATAGTTTGGGAGGGTTCCCTTTTCTCCACATCCTCACCAACATCTGTCATTTCCTGACTTATTAATTATTGCCATTCTGACTGTGTGAGATGGTATCTCAGTGTGTTTTTGATTTGTATTTCCCCAAGTGATGTTGAGTACTTTTTCATGTATCTGTTGGCCATTTGGGTGTCCTCTTTGCAGAAATGTCTGTTCATGTCTTCTACCCATTTCTTCATTAGATTATTTATTCTTTGAGTGTTGAGTTTGATACATTCTTTATAGATTTTGGATAGTTGCCCTTAATCTGATATGTCATTTAAAAATATCTTCTTCTATTCAGTCAGTTGTCTTTTGTTTTTGTTGACTATTTCCTTTGCTGGGCAAAAGCTTTTGATCTTGATGAAGTCACAATAGCTCATTTTTGCCCTTGCTTCCTTTGTCTTTGGTGATGTTTCTAGGAAGAAGTTGCTGCGGCAGAGGTTGAAGAGGTTGCTACGTGTGTTCTCAAGGATTTTGATGGATTCCTGTCTTACATTGAAGTCTCTCATCCATTTTGAGTCTATTTTTGTGTGTGATGCAAGGACTAGTTTCATTGTTCTGCATGTGGCTGTCCAATTTTCTTAGCACCATTTGTTGAAGAGGCTGTCTTTTTTCCATTGGACATCCTTTCCTGCTTTGTTGAAGATTAGTTGACCATAGAGTTGAGGGTCCATTTCTGGGCTCTCTATTCTCTTCCATTGATCTATGTGTCTGTTTTTATGCCAGTACCATACTGTTTTGATGATGAGAGCTCTGTAATAGAGGTTGAAGTCTGGAATTATGATGCTACCAACTCTGGTTTCCTTTTTCAACTTTCCTCTAGATATTCAGGGTCTGTTTTGATTCTATATAAATTTTAGAATTATTTGTTCCATTTCTTTGAAAAAACATTGATGGTATTTGGATAGGGATTGCATTAAATGTATAGATTGCTTTAGGCAGCATAGACATTTTCACAGTATTTGTTCTTCCAATCCATGAGCACGGAATGTTTTTCCATTTCTTTGTATCTTCCTCAATTTCTTTCATGGGTACTTTCTAGTTTTCTGAGTACCGATTCTTTGCCTCTTTGGTTAGGTTTATTCCTAGGTGTCTCATAGTTTGGGGTGCAATTGTAAATGGGATTGACTCCTTAATTTCTCCTTCTTCTGTTTTGCTATTGTTTTATAGAAATGCAACTGATTTCTGTGCACTGATTTTATATCTTGACACTTTACTGAATTCCCATATGAATTCTAGCAGATTTGCAGTGGAGTCTTTTGGGCTTTCTACATAAAGTGTCATATCATTTGCAAAGAGTGAGAGTTTGACTTCTTCTTTGTTGATTTGGATGCCTTTTATTTCTTTTTGTTGTCTGATCGTTGAGGCTAGGACTTCTAGTACTATGTTGAATAACAGTTTGATATTGTATATCCCTGCCGTGTTCTTCCTGACCTTAGGGGAAAAGCTCTCAGTTTTTCTCTATTGAGGATGATTTTCACTGTGTGTTTTTCATAGATGACTTTGATGATATTGAGATATGTACCCTCTATCCCTACACTGTGAAGAGTTTTGACCAAGAAAGGATGCTGTACTTTGTTAATGCTTTTTCAGCATTTATTGAGAATATCATGGTTCTTATTCTTTCTTTTATTACTGTATAGTATCACACTGATTGATTTGAGGGTATTGAACCAACCTTGCAGCCCAAGAATAAATTTCACTTGGTTGTGGTGAATAATCATTTGAATGTACTGTTGGATCCTATTGACTAGTATTATGGTGAGCATTTTCGCATCTGTGTTCATCAAGGATATTGGTCTGTAATTCTCGTTTTTGCTGGGGTCTTTGGTTTTGAGATCCAGGTGATGCTAGCCTCATAAAATGAGTTTGCAAGTTTTCCTCCCATTTCTAATTTTTGGAACAGTTTCAGGAAAACAGGCACTAATTCTTCTTTAGATGTTTGGTAGAATTCCCCTGGGAAGCCATCTGGCCCTGGGCTTGTTTGTTTGGAGATTTCTGATGACTGTTTCAATCTCCTTACTGGTTATGGGTCTATTCAGGTTTTCTATTTCTTCCTGGTTCAGTTTTGGCAGTTTATATGTCTCTAGGAAAGCATCAATTTCTTCCAGATTGTCAAATTTGTTGGCATAGAGTTGCTCATAATATGTTCTTATAATCGTTTGTATTTCTTTGGTGTTGGTTGTGGTCTCTCCTCTTTCACTCATGATTTTATTTATTTGGGTTCTTTCTCTTTTCTTTTTGACTAGTCTGGCCAGGGATTTATCAATCTATTAATTCTTTCAAAGAACCAGCTCCTAGTTTTGTTGATTTGTTCTATTGTGTTGTTTTTTTTTTTCTATTTCATTGATTTCTGCTTTGATCTTTATTATTTCTCTTCTTCTGCTGGGTTTAGGCTTTCTTTGCTGTTCTTTCTCCAGCTTCTTTAGGTGTAGGGTTAGGTTGTGTACTTGAGACCTTTCTTGTTTCTTGAGAACGGCTTGTATTGCTATATAGTTTCCTCTCAGGACCGCCTTTGCTGTGTCCCACAGATTTTGAACAGTTGTGTTTTCATTTTCATTTGTTTCCATGAATTTTTAAAAATTCTTCCTTAATTTCCTGGTTGATTCATTCATTCTTTAGTAGGATGCTCTTTAGCCTCCATGTATTTGAGTTCCTTCCAACTTTCCTTTTGTGATTGGGTTCTAGCTTCAGAGGATTGTGGTCTGAAAATATGCAGGGAATGATCCCAGTCTTTTGGTACAAGTTGAGACCTGATTTGTGATCCAGGATGTGATCTATTCTAGAGAATGTTCCATGTGCACTAGAGAAGAATGTATATTCTGTTTTGGGGATGGAATGTTCTGAATATATCTATGATGTCCATCTGTTCCAGTGGGTCATTTAAGGCCTTTATTTCCTTGTTGATCTTTTGCTTGGGTCATCTGTCCATTTCAGTGAGGGGGCTGTTAAAGTCCCCTACTATTATTATATTATTGTTAATGTGTTTCTTTGATTTTGTTATTAATTTATTTATATAGTTGGCTACACATAGCCAACTATATATAGCTGCCCCCATGTTAAGGGCATAGATATTTAAAGTGTGACAGACCCTTTAAGTATGACATAGTGTCCTTCTTCATCTCTTATTATAGTCTTTTACTTAAAATCTAATTGATCTGATATAAGGATTGCAACCCCAGCTTTCTTTTGATCTCCATTAGTATGGTAAATTTTTTTCCACCCCCTCACTTTAAATCTGAAGGTGTCTTTGGGTCTAAAATGAGTTTCTTGTAGATAGCATATTGATGGGGCTTGTCTTTTTAATCTATTCTGGTACCCTGTGTCTTTTGATTGGGGCATTTAGCCCATTTACACTCAGGGTAACTAGTGAGAGATAATAATTTAGTGTCATTGTATTGCCTGTAAGGTGACTGTTACTGTGTACTGTTTCTGTTACTTTTAGGCTCTCTCTTTGCTTAGAGGATCCCTTTCAATATTTCCTGTAGGGCTGGTGTGGTGTTTGCAAATTCTTTTAGCTTTTATTTGTCCTGGAAGCTTTTTCTCTCTCCTTCTATTTTCAGTGACAGCCTAGCTGGATTTAGTACTCTTGGCTGCATATTTTTCTCGATTAGTGCTCTGAATATATCATGCCAGTCCTTTCTGGCCTGCCAGTTCTTATGGATAGTTCTGCTGTCAATCTAATATTTCTTTTTTTTTTTTTTAAGATTTTATTTATTTGTTAGAGGGAGAGAGAGAGAGAGAGCGAGCACAGGCAGACAGAGAGGCAGGCAGAGGCAGAGGGAGAAGCAGGCTCCCTGCCGAGAAAGGAGCCCGATGTGGGACTCGATCCCAGGACGCTGGGCTCATGACCTGAGCCGAAGGCAGCTGCTTAACCAACTGAGCCACCCAGGCGTCCCTCTAATATTTCTACCATTGTATGTTGCATACCTCTTGTCCCGAGCTGCTTTCACGATTTTCTCTTTGTCACTGAGACTTGTAAGTTTTACTATTAGATAATGGCATGTTGACTTATTATTATCAATTTTGAGGTGTATTCTCTGTGGTTCCTGGATTTTGATGTTTGTTTCCTTCACCAAGTTAGGGAAATTTTCTGCTATGACTTGCTCCAGTATACTTTCTGCCTCTCTCTCTCTTCTGTGATCCCAATTATTCTCATATTGTTTCATCTTATGGTATCACTTATCTCTCAAATTCTCCCCTCGTTGTCCAGTAGTTGTTTGTCTCTCTTTTTCTCAGCTTCTTTACTCATTTTATTCATCATTAGTGATTTTATCACTAATCCTCTCTTCTGCCTCATTTATACTAGCAGTATGAGCTTTGGTTTTTTATTGTACCTCATTAATAGCTTTTTTAATTTCAACTTGGTTAGATTTTAGTTCTTTTATTTCTCCAGAAAGGGATTCGCTAGTATCGTCTGTGTTTTTCTGCATTTTTTTCAAGCCTGGCTAGCACCTTGATAATTGTCATTCTGAACTCTAGTTCTGACATATTACTAATGTCTGTATTGATTAGGTCCCTAGCCACTGGAACTGCCTCTTGTTTTTTTCTTTTTTGTTTTTTGTTTTTTTCGGTGGTAGTGATTTTTTCTACCTTGTCATTTTATCCAAATAAGAATAGATGAATGAAAGAACAAAATATTTAAAGGGTAGCAACGACTCTAGAAATATATGCACTAATCAAACTAGAAGAGACCCGAAACCTGGGAGAGAAGAAAGGAGGAAAAAAAGAAGAAATAAATAATATGTATATATTAGATTGGTGAATAGAACAGAGCCACACACTTGATTTGGGGTATATTTTGGTATTTTAGAAGAAACTACCTCCCAAAATTTTAAAGAAAGAAAAACATATGTATACAAAAATAAGGATAAACATGATAAAGGGATGGAATATGACTGTAAAGATAAAAAGTAAAAGAGATTCTAAAAAAAGAAATTGATAAGATAAGCAGTTGGTTGAAAAAAGAGAGAAAAAAAGAGGAAAGAAACTGATCAGGCTGGAGACTAGAACAAAGACATGTGCTAGAATTACAGTATATTTTGATCTATTAGAAGAAACTGTATCCCAAAATTTTAAAGAAAGAAAAACCTATATGTGTACCAAAATAAGGTTAAATACAATTAAGGAATAGAATACGGTTATAACAATGAAAATTTTAAAAAGATTTTTAAAAAGGTATTGATAGGATAAAATAGTTTAAAAAAAGATTAAAATAGGAAAGAGAAAAAATTAAATAAATAAATAAATAAAAATTAAATTTAAAAAATTTAATTTTGAAAGAGTAAGGAATCATGGGGGGAAAGCCATGAATTCCATGTGTTGCTTTTCCCTAGCTCTGGAGTTCTACAGTTCTCATTGATTGGTGAACTTGGTCTTTCCTGGACGTTCTTGCTAATCTTCTGGGGGAGGTGCCTGTTGCTGTCATTCTCAAATGTCTTTGTCCAAGGCGGAATTGCACTACTCTTGTTAGGGGCCAGGCTAAGTGTTCTGCTTGGGTTCACTCTTGGGAGCTTTTGTTCCCTGAATGCTTTCTGTAGAGCTTTGGAGAATGGGAATAAAAATGGCAGCCTCCCAATCTCCAGCCCCATAGGAGCTGAGAGCTCAGATCCCTACTCTGCAATGTACCCTCAGAGAGAATTAGTCAGTCATTCCCTTTTTCCTGGTCTCCGGCTACACTTCATGCTCACCTGGCCTGTGACTGATTGTTTCTATCTCTGGTGCATGGCCCTGTTTATAGTTTCCAAATCCAGCATATTCCTGCATTGCATTCTTATGCCACTCCTCCTGGAGGAGGAAGGAGGGGGTCTCCCCAGATCTGCCACTTGTGGGGTCCCTGCTTGAAGAGCAGTGACACGACTGTGCCTTGGATCACAGTTTAAGGTAAGCCTGAGTTGGGAGCCCCATGCTCGGCTCCGTCTCTATACCTAGCTTCCCCTCTCTGACACCTGGAACCTCTGCCATACTCAGGCACCCCCGATCTTTTTGTGACCTCAAAGGTCCTAAGAACACACTGTCCTGCAAGGGTTCCACCCCCCGCCCCCCCCCCCCCCCCGACTTAGCATCTAGAGCGATGTCCCTCGGTGGAGCAGACTTCTTAAAGTTCCAATTTTGTGCTCTTTCCAGGAGCTTCCTGGGAGCTATCCCCTCCCCCACAGTCTACCTTCTTGTATGTCACCTTGGATTCACTTCTCTGCATGTCCTATCTTCCAGAAAGTAATCGTTTTTCTGTTCCTAGAATTGCTGCTCTTCTCTTCTTTCTCCTATGGAGTTTGTATCTGTTCAGAATGGTTTAATAACTATGTAGCTGAACTCCTGGGACCTGTTGGTATTAGGTCTCCTACTCCTCCACCATCTTGCTTCTCCTCACCAGCTTTTTTAGTTTTCTGATCTATCTCCCTTCCTTCCTTCCTTCCTTCCTTCCTTCCTCCCTCCCTCCCTCCCTCCCTCCCTCCCTTCCTTCCCTGTTTCATTTCTTTCCACTCTAATCTTTATCCTTTTCTTCTTTCTACTAACTGAGTTCCCTTTGTTTGTCTTTTTCTAGGTGTAAGGTTTTCTTTAGGTGTAAGGTTAGATTTTTTTATTTACATGCATTTTAAATTTCTTGAGGTAGTCCTGTATTGCTATAAACTTCCTTTCAGAGATGCTTTTAATGTGTATCAAAGATTTTGGACCGTTATGTTTCATTTTCATTTATTTCTATGTGTTTTTAAATTTCCTCTTTGATATATTCATTGATTATTTAATAGCATGCTATTTAACCTCCACAGGTTTGTGTTTTTTCATTTTATCATGTAATTGAGTTCTTGTTTTATACTGTTGTATCCAGAAAAGATCCTTGATAAGGTTTCTGTCTTCCTAAATTTGAGACTTGTTTTGTGGCCTAATATGTGATCTGTCTTGGAAACTTCTGTTTACACTTGAAAAGAATGTGTATTATGCTGTTTTAGGATGGAATTTCTGTGTAAATCTGTTAGATTCATCTGACCTAATGTGTCATTCAAAGCCATTGTTTCCATGTTGATTTTCTTGTTTGGATGATTTATCCATTGATTTAAGTGGGATGTTAAAACTCCCTAGAATTATTGTGTTACTGTTAGTTTCTCCCTTTATTTCTGTTAACATTATCTTTATGTATTTAGGTGCTTCTATGTTAAATGCATAGATATAACCACAATTTTTATAGCCTATTATTATATTGATCTCTATATCATTGTATAATGCTTTTATTTGTCTCTTGTTAAAGTCTTCATTTTAAAATCTATTTTGTTTAAGTATTGCTACCCTGGCTTTTCCCCCCCCACTTCCATTTGCATAGAATGTCTTTTTCCATCCCTTTGATTCTAGTCTGTATGTTTCTGTAAGTATGAAATGAGTCTCTTGTAGGCAGCGTATATATGGGTCTTAACTTTTTTGAGTTTTTTGTTTTGTTTTTTAATCTATTTAGTCTTCCTATGTCTTTTGATTAGAGTATTTAGTCCATTTACACTTAAAGTAATATGATAGGTATGTACTTCTACTTTGATTATTGTTTTCTAGATTTTTGGGTTTTTTGCTCTTCTGTTTCTTCTTTTGCTCTAATCTCTTATAGTTTGATGGTTTTCTTTGGTCTTATGATTAGATTCCTTTTTCTTTATTTTTTGTGTATCTATTACAGGTTTTTGATTTTGTGGTTTTGCTGGGTTCATATGTAGCATCTTTGTGTATAACAGTCTATGTTAAGTTGATGGTTGCTTAAGTTTGTACATATTCTAAAAGACTAAATTTTTACCCCTTTTACATTTTATGTATGTGATACTATATTTTACATCTTATTTTGTGCAAAGTAAAATTTGTCCCTTGACTAATTATTGTAGATATAATTGGTTTTGCTACTTTTGTGTTTTCACCTTCATACCAACTTTACACGTAATTAGTCTACTATCTTTACTATACGTTTGCAGTTACCTGTGAAATATTTTCCTTTCATAATTTCTTCAATTTATGGCCTTTTCTTTACACTTAAAGAATTCTCTTCAACATTTCTTGTAGGGCTGCTTTGGTGGTGATGAACTCCTTTGAGTTTTTTCTGGGAAAATCTTCATTGTTCCTTCAATTGTGAATAATAATACTGTTAAAACCCATCATTTCTTTCTTCTTCTTCCTCCTATCAACTAGTCAAAGGTACACTGGGTAGTTGATGAGGATTGAAAGAATAAATTTTCTCCATCTTGAATGCTGTACATTTATTTCCCTTTATTCTTCAGGATGCGCATCTCAGTTTCTATGACCTGCTTTTAATACAGACTTACTTAATATTTCTACCCCATTTTGTGTTCATTTAGCTACTTATCTAGATTTTCAGTGCCAGATTTTATATATATATATATATATATATATATATATATATATACACACACACACACACACACACACACACACAGGTACATATACGTATATATACATATATACGTATATATGTATGTATATACGTATATATACGTGTATATACATATGTATATACATATATACATGTATATGTATATATATATATAAGTTTTCTCTCTTTCTTTTTTTTTTTTGCCATTGGTGTTTGAAGAGGGAATGCACATAACATAAAAATTCTGCATTCTTTTTTTCCCTGTAAAACTTAGGTATGCATATATGTTTGTATGTATGTATGTATTTGTTATAGTTTCAAGTTTTTATTTAAATTCCAGTTAGTTAACATACAGTGTAATATTAATTTCAGGTGTGTGGAATTTAGTGACTTATCACTTACATACAACACCCAGTGCTTATCACAACAAGTGCCCTCCTTAATACCAGTTGCCCATTTAACCCATCCCCCTGTCTACCCTCCAGAACCCTGTTTTTTCTCTGTAATTAAGAATCTGTTTTCTTGGTTTTCCTCTCTACTTTTACCCCTTGTGTTCACTTATTTTGTTTCTTAAATTCCACATGAGAGATCATATGGTAATTTTTTTCTGACTTATTTTGCTTAGCATCATATTCTCTATCACATCACTTGAAAATGGCAAGATTTCATTATTTTTTATGACTGAGTAATATTCCATTCTGCATATATGTCATGATATATTTATCTATTCATCAGTTGATGGACATTTGGGCTCCTTACATAATTTGGCTATTCTTGATAATGCTGCCATAAACATGGAGGTGCATATATTCCTTCAAATAAGTGTTTTTGTATCTTTGGATAAGTACCTCATAGTGCAATTGCTGGGTTGAAGGGTAGTTCAATTTTCAACTTTTTGAGGAGATTCCATACTGTTTTCCAGAGTGGCTATACCAGTTTGCTTTCCCACCAATAGTGCAAAAGGGTTTCCCTTTCTCTGAGTCCTTGCCAACACCCATTGTTTTCTGCATTGATTTTAGTCATTCTCACAGGTGTGAGGTAATATCTCATTGTAGTTTTGATGTGTATTTCCCTATGAAGAATGTGCAGAGTCTTGATAATTTAATAATCATTAAATTATTTTAATAATTTCATTGTTAAGTGTTTTCTCTGTTTGCTCTCTGTACGTCAGAATTGTTCTTATAGGGTATATTTGGATCACCTTTTTAGTGATTATTACATCACATTTTTCATGATTTAAATAAATCCATCATTTTATTTTTGTTAATTTCTCTAAATTTTGGAAAGAATTCTACTTCTTGGTAACTAATTTACAACTCTGTTTCACATAGTATTCAATCTGCTGGTTCCTGTCTTTTTCTTATTTTTTAATGCAGAAATTGTGGGTTTTATCTTTTGATTTCTTTACTGATTTTAAATGGCTTATTTCTGATTGCTCTATTTTCCTAATAATAATTAATTCATATTGCATAATACATGTCACATATTTTTCCCAGTATATAAATAAATTATGTAAAATGCACAATAACCCTATTGGCTAACTTTTTTTTAATTGAAC
>ML111493.1:0-15598 GCA_003697995.1 Taxidea taxus jeffersonii | reverse complement strand
TAACTGCAACTTTGTACCTCTCAATCCCCTTAAACTTTTCTCACCTCTGAACTGTTCCCCTGTCTCATAACCAACAGTTTGTTTCCTGTGTCTGTAAGTCTACAATTTTCTTATTGCTCATCAAGATATACTCTCAATCCCCTTTATCTGTTTCACCCATTCCTCCCTCCCACCAGCCCTCAAGGAACCACCAGTTTGTTCTCTTTATTTTTTGTCTCTTTTTTTTGTTTGTTCATTTGGGTTTTTTCTTAAATTCTACATATAGTGAAATCATATGGTATTTATATTTCTCTAGATTATTTGCCTTAGCATTATACCATCTAGATGCATCCATGTTGCAAATGGAAAATTTAATTTTTAATGGCTGAGTAATACTATATTGTATATACATATATATGTATATCACATTTCTTCCCACTTTTATTTATTTTTTAAAAGATTTTTATTTATTTATTTGACAGAGAGAGAGATCACAAGCAGGCAGAGAGGCAGGCAGAGAGAGAGGAGGAAGCAGGCTCCCTGCTGAGCAGAGAGCCCAATGCGGGGCTCAATCCCAGAACCTGAGATCATGACCTGAGCCAAAGGCAGAGGCTTTAACCCACTGAGCCACCCAGGCACCCCTGTATATCACATCTTTTTATCCATTCTTCTATTGATGGACACTTGGTTTGCTCCCGTATCTTAACTATTATAAGTAATGCTGCCCTAAACAGGGGTGCATATATTTTTTCGATTTAGTGCTTTCATTTTCTTTATGTAAATACTCAGGAGAGGAATTGTTGGTTCATTTCTTGGTTTAATTTTTTTGAGCAACCTCTGTACTGTTTTCCATAGTGGCTGCACCAATTTGCATTCCTACCAACAGTGCTCAAATGTTCCTTATTTTAGTCTTTTTTTATACTGGTCAGACTGACAGATGTGAAGTGATACTTTCTTGTGGTTTTGATTTGCATTACCCTGATGATTAGTAATGTCAAGAATCCCTGTCTTTGGGATTTGTGTCTATGTCTTTGGGAAATGTCTATTCAGGGCTTCTGTACATTTTTAAGTCAGGTTGTATGTTTTTTCAGTGTTCAGTTTTATGAGTTCTTTATATATTTTAGATATTAATACTTTTTCAAATCATTTCCAAATTTCTTCTCTTTTGGTTTTGTTGATGGTTTCCTTAGCTTTACAAAGCATATAGTTTAATGTACTTCCAGTTGTTTATTTTTGCTTTTGTTCTCCTTGTTTGAGGAACTGATCGAAAAAAAAAATTGCTAAGATGGATGTCTGAAAGTTTGCTGTTTTCTTCTCTGAATTTTATGGTTTCACATCCTACATTTAGGTCTTTAATCCATATTGAGTTAATATTTGTTTATGTTATTAAAAAACTGGTCCAGTTTTGTTAATTTTGCAGGTAGCTGTCCAGTTTTCTCAACACCATTTGTTGAAGAGCCTTATTTCATTTTAAGATTTTATTTATTTATTTATTTAACAGAGAGACATAGTAAGAGAGGGAACATAAGAAGGAGGAGTGGGAGAGGGAGAAATAAGATTCCCACTGATCAGGGAGCCCCATGTGGGGCTTGATCCCAGGACCCATTTATTCATTTGAGAGTGAGAGAGAGTGAACACAAGCAGGAGGGAGCAACATGCAGAGGGAGAGGGAGAAGCAGGCTGTCTGCTGAGCAGAGAATGAGCCCAGTGCAGGGTTCAATCCCAGGTCCCTGGGATCAAGACCTGAAGTGAAGGCAGATTACTTAACTGACTGAGCCACCCATGTGACCCTGTTTTTTCCTCATGTATTTTCTTGTCCCCTAATCTCCTCATAGATTAATCAACCATGTAAATGGGGGTTTATTTCCAGGCTAAAGGCATTTTAAGAATATTCTTCCAATCTTAGAGCATGAAATATTTTCCCATTCATTTGGACTATGTGAATATTTTTTTAAGAGATTTATTTATGTATTTATTTATTTAATTGACAGAGAGAGAGAGAGAGAGAGAGAGAGATAGCAAGAGAGGGAACACAAACTGGTAGAGTGAGACAGGGAGAAGCAGGCTTCCCAAAGAGCAGGGAGCCCAATGTGGGGCTCTATCCCAGGAACCTGGGATCATGACCTGAGCCCCAGCCAGATGCTTGATGACTGAGCCACCCAGGCACCCCACTACCTCAATTATTTTCATCAGTGTTTTGCTCCTCAATGCAAATGATTTTACCTTCTTATTAAATTTATAACTAAACATTTTATTAATTTTGATACAATTGTAGATGGGATTGTTTTCTTAATTTCTCTTCCTTGTAGCTCATTATTAGTATGCAGAAACACAGCTGGTCTTTATATGTTAATTTTGTCTTCTGCAACTTTAATTCATTTATTCTAATGGTTTTTTGTTGGAGTTTTTAGGGTTTCTATATATAAAGTATCATGTCATCTGTAAGAAGTGACAGTTTTACTTCTTCCTTTCAAATTTGTATGCCTCTTATTTTTTTTCTTGCCTAATTGCTCTCACTTAGAACCTCCAGTATTATGCTGACTAAAAACTGTGATTGCAAGCATCCTTGTCTTGTTCTAGAGCTTAGAGGAAAAGCTTTCAGTTTTTCACTTTTATGTATAATGTGATAGTTATGGGTTTGTTATGTACGATCTTTATTATGTTGAGGTATGTCCCTTCTCTAACTACTTGGTTGAGAGTTTTCACTATTAATGGCTGTTGAAGTTCGTTGAGTGCTTTTTCTGCAACTCCTAAGATAATTATATGATTTTTGTCCTATGTTTTATTAATGTATATCATGTTGATTGTTTTGTGAATGTTGCATCATCCTTGCATCTCAAGAATAAATCCCATCTGGGTGTATGCTCCCTTTAATTTATTGTTGAATTTAATTCACTACTATTTTGTTGAAATATTTGCATTTATGTTCATAACACATATCGTCTTGGCTTTTGGTTTGTTTTGTTTTTATTTTGCTTTGGTGTGTGTGTCTTTGTTTTAGATATCAGGATAATTCTATCATAAAATGAGTTTGGAACTACTTTTTTTCTCTTCATTCTTTTTGAATAATTTGAGAAAGATGGGTACTAACTCTTTTTAAATATTTGGTAAAATTTACCAGTCAAGGCATCTGTTCGTGGACTTAGATTTTGTGGGAGCTTTTAAATTACAGATTTAATTTAATTACTTATAACAGTCTATTCAGATTTTCTAATCTTCTTGGTTCAGTCTTAGAAGGTTGTGTGTTTCTAGGAGTTTCTCCATTTTTTTCCCCTAGGCTTTACAATTTTTTGGCATATAATTGTTATAGTCTCTTTTAATATTTTTATTTTTGTGCTGTGTCAATGTTAACTTCTCTTTTCCCCCCCTGATTTTATTTGTGCCCTCTTTTTCTCTTGATGAGTTTGCCTATAGGTTCATTGATTTTATTGATCGTTTCAAAGAAACAGCATTTAATTTCATTGATTCTTGTTTTTAAGCTTCTATTCCTTTTATTTCCACTAGGGACTTTGTTCTTTTTCTAGTCCTTTTAGGTGTATGTTAGGTTGTTTATTTTAGATTTTGTGTATATCTTCAGGCAGGCCTGTATCACAGTGAATTTTCCTCTTAAAATTGTTTTTGCTGTGTTTTATAGATTTGGGAATATTGTGTTCCATTTTCCTTTCTCTCCATGTACTTTTTGATTTCCTCTTTGATTTCTTCATTGACCTTTTGTTGTTTAGCCTCCACTTCTTTGTATTTTTTGTTTGTGGTTTTTTTCCCCCCATTTTTCTTCTTGTAATTGATTTCTAGTTTAATACGAGGGTTGTCAGTTGTCATAAAAGATGTTTAATATGACTTCAGAATGCTTTAATTTATTGAGACATGTTTTGTGGCCTAACCTGTGATCTCTCCTGGGAAATGTTCCATCTGCATTTCAAAAGAACTGTGTATTCTGCTTTTTTTTTTTTTTAATGGAATGCTTTGTATATATCTATTAGGTCCATCTGGTCTAAAGTGTCATTTAATGCCAACTCCCCTGATTTTCTGTCCAGATGATCTATCCATTGATATAAATGAAGTGTTAAAATACCCTACTCTTACTTTATTACTGTCAATTTCTCTCTTTGTCTGTTAATATTTATATAATTACATGCCCCAATGTTGGGTACATAATATTTACAATTGTTACATTCTCTTGTTCAATAGATCCCTTTATCACTGTGTAATGTGCTTTGTTTTTTGTTAGCTTTTTTTTTTTTTTTTTTTTTTTAGTTACTTGTTAGAGAGAGAGAGCACAGGCAGACAGAGTGGTAGGCAGAGGCAGAGGGAGAAGCAGGCTCCCTGCCAAGCAAGGAGCCCGATGTGGGACTCGATCCCAGGACGCTGGGATCATGACCCAAGCCGAAGGCAGCTGCTTAACCAACTGAGCCACCCAGGCTTCTTTCCCCATTTATATGGAATATCTTTTTCCATTCCTTCAGTTTTTCTCTGTGTTTTTAGATCTGAAGTGAGTCTCTGGTAGGCAGCATATAGATCAATCTTTTTTCTTTTCTCCTTTTAGCCACTCTAGGTCATTTGAATGGAACATATAGTCCACTTACATTTAAAGTAATTATTGATAGGTATGCACTAATTGCTACTTTATTCATTGTTCTCTGTTTTTGTAGTCTGCTCCTTTTGTATTTGCTTGGTCTCTTCCTTAGTGGTTTTGATGTTTTCTTCAATATTGTGTTTTCGTTTATTTTTCTTTTCACTTTCTCGTGTTTTTAGCATAGATTTTTATTTCTAATTACCATGAAGTTCATATATATTGACATATATATATTATTATACACACACATACATACATATGTATATGTTTAGCACCTTGTTTTAAGTTGATAGTTGTTTAAGGTAGAATGCATTCTAAAAGCACTACATTGTTGGGACACCTGGGTGGCTCAGTGGGTTAATGCTTCTGCTTTCAGCTCAGGTCATGATCCCAGGGTCCTGGGATCAAGCCCCACATCGGGCTCTCTGCTTGGAAGGGAGCCTGCTTCCCTTCCTCTCTCTCTGCCTACTTCTGATCTCTGTCAAATAAGTAAATAAAATTTTAAAAAAGATTCTCCTAAAAGCACTACATTGTTACTCTCCCCTCATATTTTATGCTTTGATGTTATATTTTATATCTTTTAATTTTTTCTCTCATATACTTATTTTACTTACAGTTTATTTTACTCTTTTTTGTCTTTGAACCTACATGTTAGCTTTTTCATTGGCTAACATTCTACCTTTATACTTGCCTTTACCAGTTATTTTTTTCTTTCATATACTTTCTTATTTCTAGTTATTGCCTTTCTCTTTGCTTAAAGAATACCCCTTTAACATTTTTTTAAGGCCAGGTTAGTTTTTTTCTTGTCTGGGAAGCTCTTTAACTCTTTTTATTTATTTTTTTTTTGTAAAGATTTTATTTATTTATTTGTTAGAGAGAGAGAGAGAGAGCGAGCACAGGCAGACAGAGTGGCAGGCAGAGGCAGAGGGAGAAGCAGGCTCCCTGCCAGGCAAGGAGCCCGATGTGGGACTCGATCCCAGGACGCTGGAATCATGACCTGAGCCGAAGGCAGCCGCTTAACCAACTGAGCCACCCAGGCGTCCCTTTAACTCTTTTTAAATTCTGAATAATAATCATGTGAAGCCTTAGAGTGTTATGGGGTTTCCCTCCTATGTTTGTATTTCTCTGACTGCTTTTAAGATTCTTTTTCTTTAATTTTTGTCATTTAAATTACGTGTCTTGATGTGGATCTCTTTGGATTTCTCTTGCTTGGGATTCTGACCTGAGCCGAAGGCAGAGGCTTTAACCCACTGAGCCACCTAGGCGCCCCTAGGTGATTTCTACTACTCTATTTTCCTGATTTCTGATCCATTCTTCTGTATATATTTTTTAAAGATTTTATTTATTTATTTGACAGAAAAAGATCACAAGTAGGCAGAGAGGCAGGCAGAGAGAGAGGAGGAAGCAGGCTCCCTGTCAAGCAGAGAGCCTAATGCAGGGCTCAATCCCAGGACCCTGAGTTGAAGGCAGAGGATTTAACCCACTGAGCCACCCAGGTGCCCCATCTTCTGTATATTTTAATATGCTGTTGATTTCTCCTTGTGTATTTTTCATTTCAGTTTTTGTATTCTTCAGCTCTGATGTTTTTTCCTTATAGTTTTCATTTGTTAAAGTTCTTACTGTGTTCCTACATTCTTCTCCCTAGTTTGGTGAGCATCTTTATGGCTATTACTTTCTTTTTTTCTTTTTCAAAATATTTTATTTACTTATTTGAGAGAGATATAGCAAGAGAGAATACAAGCACAAGCAGGGGGGGAAGAGCAGAGGGAGAGGGAGAAGCAGGCCCCTCACTGAACAGGAAGCCCACCGTGGGGCTCAATTCCAGGACCTTGGGATCATGACTTGAGCAGAAGGCAGATGCTTAACCAACTGAGCCATCCAGGTACCGCTTTAATGACTATTACTTTCAATCACTTGTCAGGTAGATTACTTGCCTCTATTTTACTTTCTCCTGTCCCCCAAAGATTCATCTTGTTTTACTTTCTGTATGGGTTTCTGTGAATTAAACACAACAGTTACCTATCCTAGTGTTGAAGGAATGACTTTGTGTAGGAGCATCCCCTGTGTAGACTGCACATGACTAGTGTCTTTGGTAGGATGGGTGGAGGTGAAGTGAGCATGGATCAGGCAGTCCCAGGGTGTGCTCCCTCAGGGTTGCCTTGATGGAATGACTAGAAGTGGAGTAGGTACTGGCTAGAGGGTCCTACAACACACATTGCCAGGGCTAGATGGAACTGGTGTTGGTACAGCTTAGGGCTGCCCTGGTGGGATGATGGAAGTAGAACAGGGCAGTCTTGGGAATAACAGGGTGTAAAACACCTGGGCCATCTTGGGGGGGGGCAGATAATGTAAGGAAAATGTCACTGGGGTCTTGGAACATGCTCTACTGAGGACCACTTTGGAGGGGACTGGTGGGTGTGTCCTGGAGCTGCTGTACCTAGTCCACTTTGGTGGCATAACAATGGGTGGAATAGGCATGGGCTGGAGCTATCCCAGAGAACCCTCACCAGGGCACCATTAGGCTGCTCTAATGGATGTTTGGAGTTAGAGTAGACATTGCCCAGAAGTGTCCTAGGGTGTGCCATGCTGGGGCCACCCAGGTGGTTACAGCTGGAGCTGGAGTGGGTCAAGGGTCTGGAGTTTGCTGGGCTGGCCCTAGGAGGCCTACTTATGTGCCTGGACCCTGCTCCTGTCTGTACTATGAGGGTGGAAGGGGAATATAAAAAAGATGGTGCTTAGGTTCCTCTGACCCAGAAAGAACTCAGTTACCTGCCCATTTGGTGAATTCTCCATGGTTGGTAGAGATTTCCTTTACCTATAGTCTAGTTGCCCTTTTAACTACTGCTTCTTTGTTGTGCACCAAGATGGATAAGTCTGCCTGTGAACCCCTCAGTGATATTCCTCCCTACTGCAGGTCACCACATCAGGGATGGTGTTCATGGTTTTATGTGTCTCTTTGTATTTTTTTACCCTTTTTTATGTGATTCCTTTACCATTTGCTGTGCAAGAGTTGCTCGGTCAGCCCTCAGTTCTTCTTTAGGAGGAATTGCTGTGTATATAGGTATAGTTTCAGTCTGTTCTGGGGAGGAGGTGAGTTCAGGGTCTTCTTATATCACCATCTTGGGCCACCTCGACCAGGTAAATACTATTACCACTCCACTCCACAAATGGGAAAATTGAAACAAGATACTTTTAGAATAGATCAATGATACTAAGTAGTTTATACGTAGCTGAGCTGTGATTTGAACATGTTGAAGCCATTCTTTTTTTTTTTTTTTAAGATTTTATTTATTTATTTATTTGACAGACAGAGATTACAAGTAGGCAGAGAGGCAGGCAGAGAGAGAGGGAGAAGCAGGCTCCCTGCTGAGCAGAGAGCCCGATGTGGGGCTCTATCCCAGGACCCTGGAATCATGACCTGAGCCGAAGGCAGAGGCTTAACCCACTGAGCCACCCAGGCGCCCTGTTGAAGCCATTCTTAACTATTCCTGTATATTGCTTGACATAACATGAAATGTTCTCTTGGATTTTCTTGAGAAAGTGAATTAGAATACCTCTGAATTGTTCTTGTTTCCTGCATTAACCATTTTCCAGAAGACATTTGTGCTGATTCTTCAGCATGTTCCTTGTCTTTGAACTTGAGTACTTTTTCACATAAACTGTTACCTTTCTTGAATCCTTATTGCAGAAGATATATCCATGCTTAGTACTGCCACCTAGGACAGATTCTTCCAGAATTTGTGACCCCTATTTGAAGACTCCAGACCTAGTAGATCAAGGGAGAGAGGAATTGTAGGCTTATTGTTGTGTTGTGTTATCTTTCAGATATTCAAATAACTTGTGAGAGTGAGAAGTAATAGATTTGCAAATGAGGTTTTCCCTTCTCTGCTCAAGCTCTATCCCCCTATATTCAGTGTAGCAGCTGATAGTCTTTACCCAAGCCACTTGTGTAACTTATCAGTAGGAACCTCAACTACAAATGAAAATTGAGTAAGCATAGCTTTGGGATTCCTGTTATATATGTCCTTGTGGTGCCTGGTGCATTTACATGCCTACTGAGACTGAGAGCAAGTTCCTCATTGACCCATAGCCCCCACATCCCCCATGCCAACTTTTGCCTGAACTTCAGGGGTGTTAGTGGAATTTCACTCTAGGGCCACTAAGGCACGTTGTTATTTTTCAGAGGTAGTAGAGGATCAGGATATTCTTACTCTTCCATCCAGTTCCATCTGTAGAAATTTCTTACTGTTCTTGGTGTAGATCTGGAGTATCTCATGTCAAGCCAATAATATAGTTCTTTTTAAAAGTTCCATTTTAATAGGAGTCTAGGAAAAGGACATGATAGGTAGACACCTTCATGCAAATTTGCTTTTTCACGCAGAATCCTAAGTGGCAAATTATGAAGTGTACCATTAGATCATGGTAAAAAAAACCAAACTATAAATTTCATAAGTTTCCAGACACAGTGTTCTTAAGTTATATCTATACCATAAGAGCAGATTTTGAGTTTTGGCAAGGCCCTTGCAAAAACTGTTCATGGAAGCTCTGTAAAATCAACAGTAGACATTATTGGGAGGGTTTATTCCTGGCAGAGATGGGGGGCCCGCATCTTAGCAGAAATGCGGGAGGGAGAAGCTAGCTTCAATTGTCTGTAAAGTGACTTCATTGGAAGGGCTGTGCTGAGATGAGCAATTCTATTTAGAATGGCTGCTGCTCATCTTTCCACCAAGATAATCCTCTGATTGCAACACAAAAAAAGCAGATGTAGCATTTGAAGGGACATTCTGCTTTTCAAACTCTAAATGCTTTCACATTCCAGTATTACTCCCAATGAACCCAAAAGTCACAGAAATAATCATCTGAAGTTCTACAGTATGAAGACCTCAAGAAAGTTGAGGCCTGACTTTAAACCAGAGAAGATCCCTGAATGCAAAACCTCATATGAATTGGAATTTTTGCCTTCTCTGTTGTCTTCCATATAGTCTCTTGCCTCTTTGCTAAATATCAAAGATATTTATGCTTAAACAAATGTTGTCTCCCTCTCAGTGCATCCTCTCCTTCTGGCAGGGAAGTCATCATGCTGAATTAGTGGCACTTTCCATGGCAACAGACTGTGATGTCAGAAATGTGGTGCCAAGCAATTAGATTTTGGAGGTGCCACAGTTGGGAATCTAAAGCTCCAAGGATGATTATGAGACAGAGCAGTTGTTGTAAAAGAAAATCTCAGTAAAAACTGAGTGTCTAATGTGTGCCCTCTGAGGTCTGTTGCTGAGTAAGAGTGACAGCAAATGAAGCCAGGCGAGAGGGAAAGGGATGCAGTGTTTGAGACAAGATTTCAATGGAGAAGTATGTTGATAGAGGAAATTTGCAGAAAGCCACATTCAGAGAGCTGGCATTCTGCCATGTTTTGCAGCTTTGATGCTTCACAGGTGTTCTCTAAGGTGTAAAAGGGAGAAGCTCCTGAGACCCACAGTCTCTCACTGAGAGAGACAAAGGAGTCAGGACATTGAGAAAGAGCTAACTCTTTGCTTTCCTTTCTTGAAAAGTAAGAGTGTGGCAACTTGCACAGTTTGCCTGCTTTCAAGGATGGAGCACCTTGACATCAAGGCCTTTTTGAGACCTGAAGAGTGAGGATGTTGTTGGAGGAAGGGTGCTCTATGACTCTGTTAGATTTTCAACAAAATTTTTGTTGAAAAAGAGGAGGCAGTGGATGGTGGTCTCTAATGTTAGTCATAGGAACAATCTGGGAGTGTTTTGAAATGGACTCCTTCAAAATCTTCGCCTGTTCTTTACAGGGTCTATGTTGAATATGCAAGGGATGAAACCAATACCTGTGAAAAATCATACATGAAGTTTTAAAATACACATTTCAGTGATACAGTATGGATAAATTTGGACTGCATATGGCTTCTTATGTAAAGGAAAATTTCTTCTCCTTTTAGTAACACATTGTCTGCTGCCTGTGCTTAGCACCTTCTGCCATATGCTCCTTAAAACAAGCTGCTGCAATTCAAGAACTAGCCCTAGTAATTAAGATCAAATGAGCCAGATGAAGAAAATGAGCTGGTGAACCACATGCCAATGGAACGCAGCCTTTTTATATTAAAAAAAAAATGAGGGGAGAAAGAAAAACAACTTTTTCCTAATGGACTACTCTGAATATTTGTAGGCATTCCACATTCAGAATTATGGTTAACATTTATACCTATATTTTGAATTATTCTGAACTTGATGGATTACCTCTGTGGAAATATTTGCTGTTGGATCCCGGGCCATCCCCATGTAATATAAAATAATAGTACTCAAGTCACAATTGCATACAATTTATTTCATGAAAAGTAGAATATAATAGAGAAGGTACTACAAAATAGTTTGAGATGGTCTTTAAAATCCTTGGAGATAGTTGCCCTCTCATTTTTATATTTTAAATGGAGAAGTTGAGGTCCAAAGAGAGTGAATTACTTTCCCCTGGTCACTGAGCTATCTAAAGAAGAGCTCAGATTAGAACGTGGGTGGGATTTCTGACTCACCTACTAGTTTAGCAGTTGTCAGAATTGAGCATGCATTAGAAACTCCTGGAGAACTTGTTAAAGCACAGATCACTGGGCACCGCCTCCAGAGTTTCTCCTAGGTTGAGGCCTAGAATTTAGCTTTCCAAAGAAGTTCCCAGGAGAAGCTAATCCATAGGCGTCACTTACCAATTTATGATCCATGCTTGGAAAACCACTGGTTTAGTTCTGTTTTGTTTACATTGGGGTTTCTTAAACAGTGGTGGGGACTATATTGGAATCACCTGGAAGGGGAGTTGCTTCTTAGAAATAAAAAGATTATTGGGTGCATCTTAGAGATACTCAGCCTGAATCTCTGGAGGTCTTCTTCGTACACAATTACTTCTGGTAATTTCTGTACACACCAAACTCTGAAAGCCGCAGTACTTCAAAAAGTCAAACTCTGAACTTCTTGGTGAGATGATAAAATTCAGTTGCCTGAATTCTACTTCATCTTTTCAAATCTCAGGTAAAGTGATCAAAGGAGTAAAGAATTTGGGCACCTGGGTGGCTCAGTGGGTTAAAGCCTCTGCCTTCAGCTTGGGTTATGATCCCAGGGTCCTGGGATAGAGCCCCGCATCAGGTGCTCTGCTCAGCAGGGAGCCTGCTTCCCCCTCTCTCTTTGCCTGCTTCTCTGCCTACTTGTGATCTCTTTCTCTGTGTCAAATAAATGAATAAAATCTTAAAAAAAAAAAAAAAAGGAGTAAAGAGTTAAAAACCTGGTCCCACCTGGGTAGCTCAGTTGTTGAGCATCTGCCTTCTGCTCAGGTCATGATCCCAGGGTCCTGGGAGCAAGTCCCACATCCGGCTCCCTGTTCAGCGGGTAGCCTGCTTTTCCCTTCTCCCGCTCCCTCTAGTTGTGTTTCCTCTCTTGCTGTCTCTCTCTGTCTGTCAAATAAATCTTTTTTAAAAATCATAAGATTATCTTTAAAACAACAACAACAAAAAACCTGCATCCAAGATGGGAAAATGTGACTAATGTGTTAGTCTTATGCCAAAAATTTCTAGGAATTGTTGTAAGATATTATGCAAATGAGATGCAGTGGAGCAAGATGTGTTAGACCTCTCAGCCTCTAGAGAAGGCAGTGGAGTTTTAGACTGAGTAAGGGGGAAAAAGTCATAATAGAGCTCCACTAATACCCAGTGACATGAGGGGCAGGGGGCAAATTGATAACAGAATATGAGATATGAAATCTGGTCTACCACTTTGGATAAGTTCATTCTAACCACATGCATGTGGAGAAGCCTGGGTTTTCTTGGTGATGGCTCATAGGTTAGTTGTGCATGAGGGCATCATGACAGATAGACAAAGCACCATTCCAGTAAAGATATATGAAGTGACATCATGGGGGCCCAGGCAAAATTTTGAGCATCAGCCCAGCAGTTTTTGTTGATAACCATCACAAAGGAAAAACTGCTCCAAGATAGGATTCCTCTGCTTCGGATACTCACACTGCAGGCTCTATCCATACATAGACAAGCCAAGTGAAGACTGAACTGAAAATTACATTAATCAACTTGGCATCTTAAGACTCAAAGGCTGTTTGTAAGTGCAAATGGGTGTGCTTTGTGAGGGAATTCAGGGAGCACATATTTGCCTGACAAGTGGAAAAACCCAAGCAGGGAAGTCTGGAAGAATTTTCTTGCTTCACAATAGGACTTAAGAATTACATATCAAACAAATTGTCAGTCATGCATAATAAAAATAGAAAGATATTCTAAGGAATGCAAGGATTCATAGGGAAACACCTATGTGCTCTTCCAGAAAATATGGTGTAGTATAGACAGCCAAATGATGAATATGACAAAGGAAAAACATTCCAATAGAAAAATGGGTAAAAAGATAAATAGGCAATTATCTGAGGAAACAAAGGTAAACATGAAAAGATCCCTAACTCTACTAAAGAAATGTAAATTAAAACAAAGAAATGCCAACTTTTTGCCACCATTTTGGCAAAAATTGAAAAATGTGAAAATATGGAAAAGGATATGAGGAAATAGTCATTTATACTCTTCTGGAGGGAATTTAGGCAATTTAGAATACAATTTTAGGAGGCAATTTCATAATATGTATCAAAAGAAAAAAAATACATATACCTTGGAACTGACTACCCATTACGGTAATTCTAAATCAGCAGCAATAATGAGACCTTAAAGTATTTACATATAATAATGTGTATCATGACATTATTAATATTACTGAACAGTTTGGAACAACTTTAAAATTCAAACACTCATTTAAATAAATACATATCAGATAGTCATGGTAGTTACTGAAGGGCATTTAAGGAATATCAAAGTATGCTTGGTATTTTTAAATGATGGTGTAGATTAACAGGTCCTGTGTTTAGACATAAAAATTATACATAAAAGAAACATACATCCATGTTCTATCTTTTCCACATCTTGTGCAGTGAAAATGTTTTGTTTAAAAATATTGCAAATAGTGTCTAGTTACATAAATATTCCACATAATTACAGTGGGATATTATGCAGCCATTCAGAGGCGAAAGCAGCACACAGCTATTGATAGAGAATAATCACAAGATTATTAGGTGTAAAAAGGAAGGTACAAAATAGCATGTGACTATGTTAAGGAATAAGAACTTAAAAATCAGCATATTTAGGTAAAACTGACTCCCTTCTCCAAACACGTAGAATTGGTTAATAAAATATAGTAACCGTAATTGCTTTCTATACATAGCAAGCTCAAGAAAAAAAAAAAAAGGGAAAAAAAAAAGCCCAGGTGCTAGAAATTAATATGGAATGGAAATCAAGTACGAAGTCTCACAAACTGAGAAAGCCACCATGGCAAGTAGTGGACATAGCATTAGGCTTTAAGGATTTGGGGCTGAGGTCTTTTTTTTTTTTTTTTTAAGATTTTAAATATGTGTTTGACAGACAGAGATCACAAGTAGGCAGAGAGGCAGGCAGGGAGAGAGGAGGAAGCAGGCCCCCTGCTGAGCAGTTAGCCTACAGGGCTCCATCCCAGGACCCTGGAATCATGACCTGAGCTGAAGGCAGAGGCTTTAACCCACTGAGCCACCAAGTGCCCCTGGGGCTTAGGTTTTTTTTTTTTTTTTTTAAATCCCAATTTTTTTTTTTTTTTTTTTAATATTTTATTTATTCATTTGACAGAGAGAGAGATCACAAGTAGGCAGAGAGGCAGGCAGAGACAGAGAGAGGGGGAAGCAGGCTCCCGATGTGGGGCTCGATCCCAGTACCTTGGGATCATGACCTGAGCCGAAGGCAGAGGCCTTAAACCACTGAGCCACCCAGGTGCCCCTTTTTTTTAAAAAATATTTTATTTATTTATTTGACAGACAGAGATCACACAAGCAGGCAGAGAGGCAGGCAGAGAGGGGAGGGGAGAAGCAGGCTCCCTGCCGAGCAGAGAGCCCGATGCGGGACTCGATCCCAGGATCCTGGGATCATGACCCGAGCCGAAGGCAGCGGCTTAACCCACTGAGCCACCCAGGTATCCCTTGGCGGAGGCTGAGGTCTTAATGACTATGTGAGGATAGGCAATATTGCCTTAAGCCCCAAGTCAAAAAGCTGGGCATGATATTCCTCGAATAATCTTAGAACTGGTGCCTCTGTGGGGCTAGGAGATTATAATCTTTAAGTTAGAGAATCAGAAATTTTGCCTTTATATAAGATTATAGACAAAAATACAGAAGTGCCTTAATAGTTGGAACCCCAAACAAGTGGCATATGAAAGTGTGGAGATTGAATTTATAGTGACCTTGGAGTTCAGAAATTTCAAGCCAAGAAATGAACATAGAAAGGATGCTGGGCCAGTGAATTTTGTGGGATAGACACATATGTAAAACCACTCTGTTGGGACATTAACCCAGACCATAAAGGACTCCCTCAGACACTGCCACTTTGAAAACAAAGAAAATTAACATCCCAAGAACTTGAGAAAAGAGAACAGTCTGAGAGAGATGAAGAAGGGCCTTAAAAATGTTCAGGACATTAAGAAAGTATAACGAAAATCTCAGTGATAGACTAGAGTACTTTGACAAACAAGACAGGCAAATAACAGAATGTTGGATATTAATTGAGCCATTTAATAAAAAAAAGCTTTCACAATGTGGCTGGGGTATAATTTGACAAGAATGGGTAAATTGGGATATATATTGGAGGATATTACACAGAATGCAGCCCTTAAAAATGGTTGAGAGCCACGGAAAATTGAGTGATAGGAGTTCCCCAAACACAGAATAGGTGGGGGAAAGATGAAGTGACAGAGATTCCCAGAATTTCAGAATGCTCTGACTTGAAATGGAAGAGTATGATAAATAAAAATCTACATTGAGACCCATCATAGTAAAGTTGCATCTCACCAACGGCAGACAGAGAACTTAATCATTATCATGGCAAACTGGGGGAGAAGAGACATGATAAAAAGAATGCACAAAATGAATTTAACTATATCAGTAATCATAGTAAATGTGCACGGATTCACTTACTGAAAGAAAGGCATTTAGATGTA